>VDFB02144914.1:0-88662 GCA_007258455.2 Sequoia sempervirens
TATTGGTTAGTGGCATTGAGTTTTATTTTGTCTTATAAGCTTTTATTATTCTAATTCCAAGGTTCTCTCTTCCTATAACTTTCTATTGTTAACTTTTGTACCATCTAGTCCCATTGACCTACTTTTGGCCATCTATGGATATTGATATATTTTTTCTTACTTTTCTTTTTTCTTTAACATTATTATAAAATTGTTAAATTGTACTTATGTCATCTACTTTTTCAAAAAACCAAATCTGTTAAACAATATTACATTGCAAAGACTCAATTCACATTACACAATCATCTTGAGATGACATGTGAAAGTGCGAGAAGTGCTTAGCACAATGGTCATCAAAAACCTTGGATTCTATGGGGGCAATCTAGAGCATAGATGGCCCAAAAGGTAAAAGCATGGTCCCGGATGATGATTGGTGGGCTTGTTAGGACTATCTTTTGAGTTTTACTAAGCCCATCATGAGTATTATCAGGTTGGCTGATGTGGATCAGCTGTGTTTGGTTAGGATATATGACAAAATTGACTCCATGACGAAAAAAATAAGGGGCATAATAGTAGCTAAGGAGAATGACCCCTCAATTATTTTTCAAACAAAACAAAAATTCATAGTTGAAAGGAGATAACAACACATTTGCATCTTCTAGCATTTGCTTTGACCCCCAAATATTACAGCATAGAGATACTTTCTTTGTCCATGAGGGTGCCACCACACAAAGACATTCAACTTAGCGATGGGAACAAAGTGACATTCACTAGATTCTTCCCAAATAGAGGACATAATCATGGATGACTTTGGAAATTTTATAGCTTTAATAAATCAAATCTGAGCGCTATTAAAAAGAAGTACAAGGAACTCACACATCATAGTACCTCCATGACCAAGGCTTTGTTTCCCTACAACTTCTTTCCATGCATGTTTTACTACAAATATGCTTTTTTTTTTTATTACTTCTTTTTGGAAATTATATATTATATTTTAAAATTGCAAATACGTTAGACTTTGTCTCCAATCTTAACAAATTCCAAATTCTTCTTTATCTAAGCAGAATTGGAGTACATATTCCTTTATCCACTTGGTTAATTGCAACCTGAATAATTATAATTGTATATATATGTACATATATAATTCACGATTATGCAATAATGATGCTTGCAGCAATTATTGAGCCTTACAAGTAATTACGATCTTAATATAAAAATGAATAGATTAATGTTTATTTATATATGTTTTATCCTATGATCAAATGTAAGGTTGAAGGAAGACAATTAAGGAATAAGGACACATGGGAAGACACAACTGATCAGGTGATGTACTCACTTAGTAATAATATTTAGCATATTTTGAATATAAGAAACAAATGTTGCTAATCTGATTATTGGTGTAATGTTTTCCATGGAATTATTATGATAATAATGATGTTGATATTGACTTAAAGAATCAGTAATAAATGCAAATGTTTTTGATTGCTAAAAGATTGTCTTCACGAGTGTCTACAACCCTACTAGGGAGGAAAGGCTTGAGAAAAGTGGTGCCTAAAAACCCCACTTAAGATTCACTTGGGAGGGCCTAAGGTGAGGGAATTGTACCATGGAGGTTGCAGGTCGCCAGGTTCCTGTCCCAGGCAGGGTTTGGGGCCTTGGAGGTGAGGGGTCCCAAATGGGTCCTTCTTGACCATTCTGGAGGAATTGGTAGGCAGGCCTGCAAGCTCTGCTTGGCTGATGAATGTGTGGTTTCGAGGGGAGTTGTCATGGGTGGAGAATGCAGTTACAAGTCCCCTAGAGTGGAGGGTTGTAGGTTACAACCCCTTGAACTTAGCCAAGGACTTCGGGTGGATCTACCTATATGGGTAGAGAATGCAGTTACAAGTCGCTAAGAAGGGATGGTTGTAGGTTATAACCTTTGTACTAGGGAGAATGGCTTTGAGTGGATCCATCCATGCCACTCCTCATATGTCTTCATAATTGCTTTGTGATTATGTTTATGTTTGGATATCTAGATATTAATGCTAACAGACATGTGTATATGTGGAAATATTGTTTAAATGGTGAATGCAGATTTCAACCAAGAATATATCATTGAAATTTGACAAAGTGAAAAACTCTAACCCTAATCAATAAGCAAACTCTAGGGAAAAGTGGGATAGGGGACATTATAGTGGTATCAGAGCATCTTTCTTGCCATCCTGTGCGTGCTTGAGCTACTTGCTTACCTACTTGAGCTAGTTTCCTACTTACTTGAGCTACTTGCTTGCGTGCTTGAGCTACTTGCTTGCCTACTTGAGCTAGTTGCCTACTTGCTTGAGCTGGTCGCTTGTGTGCTTGAGTTGGTTGCCTACTTGCTTGAGTTGGTCACTTGTGTGCTTGAGCTACTTGTTTATGTGCTTGAGCTACCTGCTTGTCTGCTTGAGTTGGTTGCTTGCTTGCTTGAGCTACTTGTTTGCTTGCTTGAGCTATCTGCATGTGTGCTTGAGCTACTTGTTTGCTTACTTGAGCAACTTGTCTGTGTGCTTGAGCTACTTGTTTCTCTGATTGAGCTACTTGTCTACTTGGTTGAGCTACTTGGTTGTCTGCTTTAATTTCTTATTCATATGGAGTTTATCATTGTGTTTACTTTATGCTTAAAAATTATGAAACTGCTTGGGGATCTAAAACTGACTTATCATCCAAATGCAATAATAAAGAGTTGTGACTATTAGTGACTCCCTCAAATTTGTGATACAATGGGAGAATCCAATTGAGAGTAGAACCTTAGTTAACCTTACAAGAGACTTAAATTAGGCCCACAAGAATAGTGAGGAGGTGTGAAAGGACGTAACTCCTAATGTGAAAAGATGTTTAGAATTGTGATTGCTTGAGAACAAGAAATCTTGGGTGGGGTGGACTGTCATGAACCCGAAATTGTAGCATTGAGATATAAAACATCGAAACAAGATAAACAAAAATACACATTAAAACATTAACTATTTGATATTATAATAATTATCAATGATAATCTTATAATTATAAATAATAAAAATAATATTGTAATTACCAAAATATAAATGCTAAATATTATAATCATTATACATCAAAGATTGTAATACATTAGATAATAATAAGATATTAGCAAATTGTTTTTATTATTATACTTTAAATATCAAATATTCAATAAAACATCAAAATAAAATAATAAAATAAGTATATAATCTGAAATATCGTAATTATTAGTAATAATATTTTCAAAATAGATATTATTGTGATCAATAAAATAATAATAATAATATAACAAAAATGAATATAGTCTAAAATATCATTGTAATCATGCTTATCAGTAATTATATTATAATTACAATTGTTGCTTTCGAAGGGACCCTATTCTAATTATAATCATATTAAAAAAGGAAGGTAATAATTAACACAGTCTGAAATACCCTAAACTAGCAATTACAAATATGACAAAATCGAGGCAAATATTAGTCAGCGATCAGCAAATAAAACACCACAAGTCAGCTAGTCATTAAAACTAATCTAAAGGCATCGATGCTTCCTTACACTTAATCAACAAACCTTAACCATATACTAAAGTGCAATCAGCAGAAAGGTGCGATTCTTCCCAAAAAGGCAACGGGCAGATTAAGGGTCATGTCCCAAGGATAAGGGCATATTTAAGAGGAGATCATCATGGTGGCTGAGAAAAATAAAAAAGGGTTCTGCAGATCGAACACATTGAGGTGGCAAGTATTTTATGAATAACCAGCTCCCTAAATATATTAAGGATTCAGTTAAGGACAGTTAGCAAGTACCTTATGAATATAATAATATAATAATATGATTATATAATTATATATATATAAATATATAATAATAATAAGTTTAAACATAATATATATATGGAAAGAAATTATTATAAATGAATATCAATTAGAAATAATTATAATTGTATATATATATGTACATATATAATTCACGGTTATGCAATGCTTGCAGCAATTATTGAGCCTTATAAGTAATTACGATCTTAATATAAAAATGAATAGATTAATATTTATTTATATATGTTTTTATCCTATGATCAAATGTAAGGTTGAAGGAAGACAATTAAGGAATAAGGACACATGGGAAGACACAACTGATCAGGTGATGTACTCACTTAGTAATAATATTTAGCATATTTTGAATGTAAGAAACAGATGTTGCTAATCTGATTATTGGTGTAATGCTTTCCATGGAATTATCATGATGATAATGATGTTGATATTGACATAAAGAATCAGTAATAAATGCAAATGTTTTTGATAACTAAAAGATTGTCTTCATGAGTGTTTGCAACCCTACTAGGGAGGAAGGGCCTGAGAAAAGTAGTGCCTAAAAACCGCACTTAAGATTCCGCCCCAAGGGTCCAAGGTAGGGACGTGCCATGAAGGGGTGGCAAGTCCACTTAAGGTTTTGCTAATCCCAAGGCAAGGGTTGGGCCATGGAGGGGTGGGGGTCCCACAAAAGATTCCGCTACGGCCATGGAGGGGTGGTAGGCTTAGGCCACTTATAAGCTCCACTGGCTTCCCCCAATAGGTCGTGTTTTCTGAGGGACTGTCATGGGCGGAGAATGCATTTACAAGTCCCCTAGAGTGGAGGGTTGTAGGTTACAACCCCTTGAATTTAGCCAAGGACTTCGGGCAGATCTACCTATATGGGTAGAGAATGCAGTTACAAGTCGCTAAGAAGGGATGGTTGTAGGTTACAACCTTTGTACTAGGGAGAATGGCTTCAGGCAGATCCATCCATGCCACTCCTCATATGTCTTCATAACTGTTTTGTGATTATGTTTATGTTTGGATATCTAGATATTAATGTTAATAGACATGTGTATATGTGGAAATATTGTTCAAATGGTGAATGCAAGTTTCAGCCAAGAATATATCATTGAAAATTGACAAGGTGAAAAACCCTAACCCTAATCAATAAGCAAACTCTAGGGAAAAGTGGGATAGGGGACATTACAATGCTTAAGGGCCTTGAGTCAATTGGTTTATTTCTCTTTAATTGTCCCAATGTAGAGACGTCAAGGATTAGCCCCCTTGGCCTTGCAAAGCCTAAGTTTGAAGGTGCGTTTACTCACTCACAAGAATTGGCCCATTCATGCCACTATTTAAACATAAGCCTTTCCCATCACCTTTGTTGACATATCCCTGGCGTTAGGCTTTGGTGCTAGTCTTTAGGATTTGTAAAGATACATGGTCGAGCACCAACACAAGGAGGGAGTGATGAGGAATTGGGATTTATCCCTTGACATGCCAACTTGGACGCTTTTGGTGCAAAGACTTCCACAATCCCTTTATAGGATGAGGAGGCTCATAAAAAAGACTTACAAGGTGCAGCTAGTGGGAGTATGATTGGGATTACCTGTGGTTCTAATAAACCAGATGATGACATTGATGCTCTTGACTAAGAACAATATGAAGATTACTGATTGTAATTTTGTATTGATTTAACATTTGACATTGAATTATCAATTCTCTTTACCACAATCAATTGTGTTTTCGATTTTATTCCACTTTTTTTGCAAATTATAGGTATTATATTATGCAGAGCTGTTTTACTGTATTATCATTTGTATGATTCATCATATGACACTATATTACTCTAGAAATCAATATGAGAATCAGAAAAAAAAAATCTTTGTATATCCCCCAAAGAAGAGTTTAAAGCTCTATAATTCCTAACACAGTATGTTCCAAAAAAGCTTATGAATCTAAGGAAATTAAATGGTGGAAACACATGTAACTAGTCTTAAAGACATAGTAGTATTTTCCAATTAAACATGGAAGTCCAAGTGGTTGTGATCACATGGTTAAAGCATTGGGTTCTCATTGTGGAGACCCAAGTTTAAATCCCCAAAGTAACATCTAAGTTAAAAATCTAAGTGTTGATTCTTGGTCTTCCATTGTTTAACTTCTGGTAGTAATTTCTAAGTTATTAACTAAATATTAATGCTCTAAGGAGTTCATAAGGAGCTAAGAATTGTATTGCTCATAAGGAGCTAAGTAATGTATTGCTCATAAAAGTTAAGTATTTATATCAGTTCGCTAAAATGCTCTTTTGAGTTATATTTGTGGATTATCAGAAGATATAAAAATAAAAACATGAAAAATCTTGGCATTCCACAAATAACCACAAATCTTATAATATATTTCATACCTACTTTTATGGCTATGATATTTATTTTATCTAAGTCAGCAACTTAATAAAAGTTGAAACAGTATATTGAAGTCATGGATCTTAAGATTAGTACCATATATCGTGCATGTCCGACAATCTCAGAAATCATAAGAATATAATTCATATCCCAAAGAAAAGTAACAATAGTTCTACAACCTAACTTTTAAGTGCCAAAAAAATTAAAAGTGTGGCACAAAATAAAAAGCATGAAGCAATCTTTCCCATCTCATGTTTGTGCTATTTCTATTCTCTATCCTCAACTTCCATGTGCTCCAATGTTGCGTCAAGGTCCAACTAATATATGGCACTCAACCAGAAATTTATGTTTTTGTAAGTAGTGCCCATACCCATGTATAATTTTCATCAAGAAAATATAGTCCTTTAAAGTACTTTCCCAATCTTGTCCTCCTTGGGCTTCTTCATAGGTTTAGGGGTCAATCAACCTTATGGCTAGAAAAGAAAAAGCATAGTCAATATGTTGACTCCTATTATTTCCTTACATTCATATCAACCTTTGCATCTTGAACTGCCTTCATGGTCCATTATTGATATTCAAGCCTTCCCTTGTTATGGGGTATTCCCCTTTAGGAGCCTCCTCATCAACCGTCTCACCAAGAGTAACTTCTTGTGAAGGAAAAAATGAAGGAGTAGAAGATGGTTGTTCAAATTTCTTATAGCTTTTTTCAAGCGCAATGCTCATCATAATAACATCATTAGCTTATGCATCATACAGCCTAAAGTCATTGCACTTGCAATCATTGAAAAGATGTTTTTGGTGAATGTACACATCAATTTTTCTCAACAAACAAACACTCTAAAATAGCTTAAAATATATTTTCTACCAATCCATGATCATCCATTGCAACAATTTTGACAGATTTTATAGGTTCTCTATTCAAGATGTGACAACACTGTTGATAGCTTCTGCCAAAAACTACAAATGCATGTTCATAGCATGAAGCATGCGCCTGGTAATTTTTGTTATGGTCCTATTCTTTCTTTTAGCATCAAATTTATGTATAAATAAGAGTATATTTCTTTTTGATAAATTTCTTTTTTGATACCAATCTCTCTAAAATGTTAAGATAAACTTGTCATTGTTCAGATATGCCTTCCCATCAGTTGTTCTAAGCACCCTAATGACCTGTAACTTAATTTAGGAACACTTTAATTCTTTGAACTTTTCAATCACTTCCTCTTTACTCTCTAGGATATGCCCAAATTTTTTCATCAATAAAGAGAAAGATGCATTTTACACCTACATGAACCATGTAGATTTGTTGATGGAATTGATGAGGTCAGTGTACAGCAAATATAGTTGCATCTTCTCTCTCCACCTCCTCTCAACATGTTCATGTGAATTTATATATACAAACGACCTTCACAAGAAACACATTTTCGAGAATATTTCAAAAATCATATAACTTTATTCAATTTGACCTTCACAGGAAGATCACGAGTACATCAATTCATATACTTATCTTTCAAAACACAATGTTCTCATATCATTAACATTTGCATAGAAAAAATCCTTACTCAAGATTTGTTCAAAAATTTCAAATGCTACTGATTTTTTTAAATTATACAAGTAAGCATCCAAATTTGCATCTCATCATTCTCTAAGGATATGGATTTCATAAGACATGCTTAGGAACTCGTTTCCAAATGAAATGTGCAATCTTATGCTCAACAATTAGATAGCTTGAGGCATCCCTTTGCTTCCCTTAAAACAAAAACTAAGCAAGGGGCTCTCAAACTTAGCATTCAATATTCAAGCTAAAAGACACATTAGAATCTCCTATTCAACTTATACTTATGGTGTAGGAGTTAATGGTGAACTCCTCAACACCCTAGGAACAACTACAAGACAACAATAACTTCCAAAGGAGAGAAATGACAAAAATATCATGCTATGATTATGGATGCAAGATTGCAAAATAGAATATATGATGTACATATGATGCCTTGCTTATAAAGGCAAGTTGTGAGATAGGATTAGACAAGATCATGACATGTGTCTTAATCCTGTATAATGAGACAACTACCTCAACAAATATTAAATAACTTAGGACACAAGCATTAAATGTCAAAAAATAAGATAAGATCTAATGACAACTAACACTATCTAGAAAGATTCCTTCCTAGGACCTAAGTGGACTTAACATGAAAATAGGACCTAGATAGGTAAAACACCTATTTACACCAACACCCCCCCTTAAGTGCAACTTAGGGAGTAGATTATTACGCAAAGATGCAAGGATGGATCTTGACTATGATACCATGTTAGGTACCCATGTACAAATGCAAATGCAATCTCTCACAAACGGAGAAAAGAAGAAAACCAAATGGGACAAAACTCCTCCCCAAAAGAGAGATAAAAACAAGATGCTCTCAATGAACAATGAGGACAAAACCCCATGTGAGGAAAAAGACCCCCCCATAAGATAGAAGAAGAGAGACCATGCAACACCCCCTCAATAGAGTCTCCTACAATGATGGTAGATGCCTGACAATGAGTGTTGAAGATGATCCAAGGCTGTCGAAAAACATTCCTCCCCTTAGGAAGAAACAAGACCAAGATGGTATGCAGGATGTCTTCCCATTTCTATAAGGAAGATGTAGGAAGAAGGATCATCTGTGATGTCTCAAAGGATGTTCAAGTGTTTCCATGTCGATGCAGAAAGGTGTCACACTCCAAACAGGCATTCTAGGCCACATTGTCGAAGAAAACAATCCAAAATCTCCTAGAAATGATTGTAGAACACAATCCAAAGAAAAAGGTATCTCCTTTGAAGACAAAGAAGCCTCCTCCAAATGTTGTCCAAAAAAATCCACATTCATGTCAAACTGCAAAGGATGATCATGTAGAGAATGAACAAGAGAGTCGAAGTGTTCCCTCGCAACAAGTAAAGAAGGATCATCTCCATCAAACAAAAGATGAATGCAATCAATGGTGTCTCCTAAATCTGAAATGTGGGACTCACAAAACAAACCAACAATGTTTGTCAAGTACTCATCCTGAGTAGCTATCTTTGGAAGGCAATGTATGTCTTGCAACACTAAATCACAAGGAGCCAAAACTATGGAATCACAAGCATCCTCAAAAGCAACAATAGATGAAGGAGATTAGATCTTAGTGCATGCCATTCGACTACACTTATCATTCCCCATCATATCTTCAACATATGATGAAGTAAGAATACTAGATGATTCTACCAAACTAGATTACAAGAGTCCTCAACCTCAAGATGTTGACTCATAGATGAAGAAGATGAACCCTCTAAATTTGGATTAGGAGCCATAGAAATTGAAGTCTCAATACAAGTCTCGAGGAGAAGGAGAAGGTTATGTGTCATCAAAACAACCATACCTTTCCCAATCAACAAGCATTGTAGTTGTTTTATCATCAATTGGTCGAAACTCATCAAGTGGAACAAGGCAATCCGCAACAGGATTCTCTAGGAATGGAGGTTCATTCAAGTCTCCATACATCTCCCAAGTTTAGTAATAAGGTCACGAGGGATCTCAATGCCATCAATGGCCATTTGTGTGTCAATATCACAACTACAACCAATTACTCCTAGGATATGTTTAGTTTTTATGTCCCACACAACTCCTTTCCATTTGGATGAAGGTTTAGGAACTAGTCCATAGAGATATGGAAAAATATCAAGCCACCTACAATGTGTTAGGATTCCATCTTGCAAAGACATAAAGTTCCATCTATTCAACTTGATTACAATAGGATGCCTTTTGATACCCATGTTAAACTCCTCAACTTTGGTCACTCAATAGACCAATCAAGAGACATAAGCCAACAACAACATAAGATTACATGTAGTGGCCTGCCCTGTTCTGTACTAACCTTAACCAATTTTTTTTCGAACCAAATCACCAATTTATCCTTCAAGAATTTCATCAAACAGATGGTGAATACTCTGCTCTAATTGTGTTATCAATAATTTGCAATTGTTTATATCTCATACTTTCATTTAATGACTTCCCCACAATATTTGTTTCAGAAATATAATTTCTAGATTTAGTTTAGCATCAATATTGTAGGAATAAACCATGTATGAGGCAGATATCAACAATAGATAATTCCCATGTACAGCAGCACGGTTTTAATATAAATCAAATTGGACATACAATGTTATTATACTGTCTAACCAGGAGTAATAGTTGTGCAAATTTGATGCTAAGGTCTGAAGGAGGGTGCAACTAGTTGTTAACACTACAAATACTTTTCAACTCCTGTCTTTTGCCATGTCATCCTTCACCCCTCACAATCAATCTGGAAGTCGCTCTTTGTGATGTGCCACACTCCAGTGATCCACTCAGCTACCACTGTAGTGATATGCTCTGATACCACTGTGATGTACCGTGCTCACTGCTGATTTGATTTTTGCTCGTTAAAGGTCTGATTTTTGGTTTGTAAATTGTAATCTGCTTTTCTTGTTTTTGGTGTTTTTGTGGTTTGATGCCAAATGATTTTAATAATTTTCTTACAACCATATGCATATAAAGAACTCAAATTAAACTAACTTATAAAGGATAACTTCCACGTAACTCCAAACACTAGTTAAGAGACTTCTTGCATTACAAAGAGTGCTAAAATCATATATATCTTCATACATTTCGAAAGAGACATCATTTACAACAAAGACAAACTTGCAGCCAGAAATGCACTGTGAACAGTGCTTGCTACAGTACTCGCGGCCACCATAATACACATAAAAATTAACTCACAACTTTCTCCCGCCAAATGATTGAAGAAAATGTTTCCAATACTAAGGGCGCCCCCTTTAGACAAGATAGCAGCAACTAAGAGAAGGCGTTTTTCTTATTTGAAGAAGTTGAAACCCTTATTTCAAGCGGCTGGCTGTAGATGAATGAAATCAGCTTTCCAAAAACTTCCAAAATGCATGAAACTCCCTCTAGATGGCGAATGGGGATGCTGGCAGCAAAAACCCTTCCAAAAGATGCCTCCAACAGCTTGTAACCAGCAGATTCGAGTTCCAAAATGCAGCAACAAGAATAAACCAGCACTTTAGGGTGGTCTTTCACACCTTCAAGATGCCAAATCCTAACTACAAGCCCCAAACCAGGCTTACCCACTGCAGAAATCAGGAAACCCTAGTTTCCTTCTCTCCCAAATTCCACACTCCAAGTTTCATTCAACAAAAACAATCTCAAGCATAAGAGGGTCGAACTTCTCTTCTTGCTTTTATAATTTCCTATGTTCCACCGGCGTCGGGGACGGGGGGACGCCGGGACGGGGGGACAAGTTTCCGGGACGGGGGGAACAAAGGGGCCTCAATTTCGGGACGGCGGGGGGACGGCGGCGGGGGGGCGGGAGGGGGGACAGGGTGTATATACTATATACTATACATATGGTGCTTAAAATGCTAGTTATGAAAAGATGTATAAGACTATTAAGAAGTAAAATAGCAAAATTGAAATACTAAATTAGTACTTAAACATTGAACATTGAATATTGAAGCTTTCAATATCAAATTACTAATTAGAAATTAGAATAGTAATACTCAATACTAGAATGTAACAATTGTTGAATTGGCAAATGGAAGATTTCTATTATATTATATCAAAAATATCTGATTATAAAGATGATTACAATGAGTAGCATGATTATATGATATCAAAACAAGTACAAAATCAAAATGTCAAAATGACAAAACGTAGTGAAGGAGGCAGAGGCCTCTAATCATCCCTCGGGAGGTCGGCAAACTCCTCATCACTGGAACCACTGGACTCCTCAAGGTCAAGATCTGCCAAAGGAACACCAACCAGCCCTATATCTGAAGCATCCTCATCCTCATCAATCTGTGATGGCTCCTCTGGCTCTATCGTTGTGCATTGGCCACCTGGGTATCCTTCTCTATCAATTGACCCAATACTCTATCCCTCTCTGCCAACTTCTCCTCAAGAGCTGCCACTCTCGTTTGCTCAGCTGCCAACTGCTCTTATAACTGTACTATGATGGTTGATTGTATTGCAATTTGGCAATTCCAATAAATTTGATGGGGGTCTGGGGGCAACGCCCCCAGCGGGGTCGAGGGGCAGCGCCCCTCGCGGGGGTTTGGGGGTAGCGCCCCTTGCGGGGGTCCTGGGGCAGCGCCCCTCGCGGGGTCCGGGGGCAGCGCCCCTGGCGCGCTCCCAAGACCAATTTAACACTTTTGAAACCACTCGAAACTACATCATGCACCTCATTTTCATGATTTTTCCACAGGTTCTGAATAGTGCTAACGAAGCCGAAAAATACATATTTTGCATTGTTTCTCTTAGACTTTACTTTCTCCCGGTTGATGCTTGGTACGACAATGGATGGGTCCCACATGCCCTTAGGGTTCAAATAGAACTAATAAAATATTAAAAAAATGTTTTAAATTTTTTTTTTTGTTTGCTTTTTGGTTGTTTGTCGCGGGAGACGCCTTATTATTAAATAGACTATTAAAAAAATCTTTAAAAATTAAGTTTTAATGTTGCTTTTAGCTGTCCCGCCATCGTCCCCCGATCTCCAGCGTCTCCTGAGCTCCCGGGGGGCCGGCGCGGCAGCTGGCTGAATGGTGGGGCGCAGCCGGCGATGGGAGCGCCCGTCCCCACGTCTGGGGCGTCCCGTCTCAAGGCAGGGCCCTAGAAGGGGGCCAGCGTCCGGTTCATGATAATTTCTTATTGAAAACACTATTCATTAAAATGGCACTATTCACTTAAGTTATGTTCTTTTTTTCACTTTATCAATGAATAGTAACTGTAAAATATAAAGTGACCCCTTTAAATAATAGACACATGGTCCCTAAGCCTGAGAAGGTGGAATAAATGGTGAAGACCATAATTTTAAGCTCCAATAACACGCTAAACGCGCAAATTCACCACGTCACCAAGCTCCGGATACTATTACTGCATTTTACCAACCAAGTGCCCGATCAAGTGACCCTCTATCCAGAACCATTAGCCTACGAGGATTGACATAATAGGCTAATCCTTTGACTCGGATGCTTGCGAAAGAATGGGGACATTACAGTCCGCCCTCCCTGAAATTGCTTGTCCCCAAGCAATCATTACTGCGAAGAAACTTCACTCCCTGGAAGGCCCGAAAGAAGAACTGTGAAATGTCCCATGCATCGCTAACTAATTCCTGAAGCGCCAGCATAAACACCACTACGCAAAAAATCCCTGGGTCCCAAACCCAGAATGGAAGTCTGCCATGTCTGATAACCTCTGACTTTCGCTGCGCAACTCTAATCACAACTTCACCACGCTGAAAATGGTGAAGCAACCTGTCGGAACCCAACCAGACTGCGGTGCCAGAACTGTCACCACCCGGATCCCAATACAACTTGAAGTCACAACCATCTGTCATGAAGAGATAAAAATATCTAGAAACTTCTGCAACACAATATCTCTCTCCAGCCTCTCCAAAACACCCATGGAAGTGATAGCTAATAAACCCATCATGTCCGCTGACACTGTAATCACCTTGTAACCATGTATCCGTGTGAAATCCCTGTGGCATTAGAGTAACAAACCCTGTCGGATACCTATCAACATGATGGATAACAAACTGTTGTCCCTGCCAGTAATCCCCCGCAAGCAATTGAATCGGGTACTGGTAGCCTTTAGTCCCATCTTCTGAAGATGGCAACTCTGGACACAAAGAAGAGTTACTCCCCTTGACTGCACCAAGAGAATCACCTTGTGCCCAAGAACTGTGCATCGAATTTGAATCATGTACAGGTGGATCAAAGGCATAACTATAAGCACTCCTCACCGTGTACACACTATTAAACTCCTCCATGAGCCCTGTTTGGAACCCCGATGCACGAGGACGATCCAAAACACTGCGACTGTCACTCAACCTGGAACTAGTATCAGGAGTATGATCGGCTTCTAGCTCGAAGGGTGGATTTTCATAGATCAAACCACCATCAAACTCAAACAGGGGGTTATTCACAAACTGCGCGCTCACTCCCTGCTGGTCTGAACCATCCAACTTTGAGTTCCTGGAACAATACACTGAATTGTACTCCCGAATGGGCTCATCAAGCTGCCAACCATAATCCACTGTATGGGATGAAATGATGGATTTGCTCCCAGGAGAGGGAAACAAATCGACACAAGTACCAATCTCCCAATTGGATGTTGCTCTGCATATCTTCTGTGAAGATGATGGGGTAGCCTCGTCTACTAACACACAACTCTCTGGAGAATCCACCACTACGTCACAAGAGCTATTAGTAATCTGTCCCGCATCATCTATCATGGTACTAACCATAGGAGAACCTGATGCAACGAGTGGTTCTCTACTGCTCTCAACCAAAGTACTCATCCCAATTGAAACTGTTGCACCTATATCCATGATGGATGTAGTATCCACATCCTCAACCTGCTCACCACCACAATCTGTGGACATATGTTCTTCACCAACTGCTGCCATGGAAACCTGAACTGTATTGGAAGTTGGTGAAGACTGTGCCAAACTCGAGACCACGGTAAGCTCCTCCAACCGTGAGTGTGACTCCTGAAGGGCCAACTGAGCACTCTCCAAAGAATCCATAGTCACCTCGAGCCCATGAGTGAGCTCGTCAACCTCCTCCTCTTTCCCCTTTAGTGCATCGTAGCAAGTGCACCCCCACTCAAGAAGATAATCCCTATCCGCTAGTAGCTGTAAGTAATTTTGTTTCATTATCCTAATGGCTTCTCGTAGGGCATGGAATTCTGCAATGGAAAGGCTACTATCACCGTGCTCATCTGACATAGGAGTACCCCAACCATACGTAGCTAACATCTGTCGAGCAACATCAAAATGCTCTAATGTTGTAGCAATCATGTTATCATTGACCTTAAGTTGCCCAACCAAATGATGAGATCTCTGAAACTCAAGACTCCTATGCAAGTCCTCTGAAACAAAGTCTGCACTGTGATATGAGGCTGAATCATCATCGCTCACTAACTGATAAGCAGCATTGTGTGTGCTATCAGTGTCGCCCACAACATCAACAAGGGTACTGCTGCGATGTACCTCATAGGATGGCTCAACAGATATTGTAGAGGCTGTTGTTTTGGCAGTAGCTTCGCACACTTCTTCTTCCAAAGCAACTGCATATCCACTTGACTCGCGATCCTGGGATTCAATGCCCATAAATAAATTTTCTGATTGGTTTTCTACGGTCTGATATGAAAAGTCAGGCTCACTAGGGCATGAATCTTCACCACAATTTGCATCGTTAGTACCCAAACCTCGAGTACCCACTTGTGGCAACTCTGTTGAAACCTCATCTCTCGGTGAAATCTCTGTCCTCTCATGCTGATGCAAAGTTTCATCACTGCTGTCATGAAAGTCAGAGCTGTTATCAGTGCTGATAATAACTTCTTGAGCACTATGAATATCATTCTGGAATTTCACCATACTATTTTCATGTTGTAAGATTTCCTTATCAACAACAACTTCATTTTCAATCTCATGCCTATCTGTAGACTGTAGGTAATTCTCTGCTGACTTATCACCTTTTAATCCAAACACATCATAGAGATCTTCGGGTGCTACACCAAGTCTCTCATTTTTGCTTCGTGGTAAGGATCGTCCTGAAATGTAATCTTCATATTGCCGCAAACTACAGGCTAATCTCCGTTGTGAAGGCATGAGTTTTTGCTGTGTATTATTCAAGATGCCCTCAACATTGATCCTAACTCCACCATACCATAAGTGGTGAAGCAATACACTGGGACCCATCCAAACGGCCGTGCTAACTCTGTCTCCACCTGGATCCCAATATAGACCGAACTCGTGTCCATCCATCATGAGGAGGTAAGGATAACTAGAAGCATCTGCTTCGTAACATCTCTCTATAACCTCCACTAAACTCTCATGGATGTGATATCCACCTGTGCCATCAAGCCTGCTGACATTATAATCCATCTGTAACCCTGTGCCCACTGGTAGTCTCTGAACCCAAGGAGCAGCAAACCTTGTTGGATACACATCAGCCTGATGGTAGACTAAATATTGATCCTGCAAGTACTCACCCGCCAACAACTGAGTCGGGTATTTGCAACCACTAGCTCCGTCTACTGAAAATGGTAACCCTCCATCCAAAAAGGGATGGTATATATACTGAACCAATCCATACTGACGCATCAACAAATCCTCTGTATGTGGACTCGAAGAGAAGTGTTGGGCACTCCTCACAATGCTCGCCTCAGTAAACTCCACTGCGGACTCTGTCTGGGATCTCGATCCACAATCAATGCCCATCTCAGGAATCGGGTCAAGGGGGTGACCAACATCTATCTCGAACAATGGATTGTCGATCATCTCGCACTCCATCTCCTGATCTGCTTCCTGCTCCCTTCCGAAACCTGCACTATAGTACGAGGTTGAGTCAACCTCATTCTCATCATGAACAGCATCATCATGTATGCCATCATCAGCACACACATCATCATCCAAGGCACTGCTGCTATATGTCTCAAAAGATGATGTAGACTCCACTCGTGTCAATGCTTGATCAATCTTATCATCCTTCTCCGCCAAAGGATCTTGTAAATCTAGCCTGTGTGAATCATGAACTGACAATTCATGCACATACTCTGAGTTTGCACCTTCAAATTGGTCAAAAGTTTCATCAGCCATTTCTGATACACAAGATGTAGGGAGCTCAAAACCCTCATTGGTTTCATATGGACCCTTTTCTTCATGTGTATCTCTCTCAACATGATCCTTCAACTCAGAAATTTCAACATGAGGCTTACCCTTTTCTTCAAGAGGACTCAAGTGCTTTTCCTCTACAACTGCCTTAGAAATTCCAATTCTATCATCCACAAGAAGATCTTCTAAGGTCTGATTTCTGCTCTCCAAAGGATCAGCTGTATGCTGGTCGTTAACTGCTAAGAATTCATTGTACAGGCTCCTAGATACTGTAGCGACCTCTTGTTTCTTCCCCTCTTCGTTCCGTGATGTAGACCTTTTAAACATGGAAGCTATATGCCATGCTACTCTATCTAGTTTTGTAGGGTCCGTTTTCTTTGGTTCTGAATCCTCATAGGGAACCCACATTATTCTGTGCGCCTTGCCCTTAGGTCTCAAGGGACAATCATGGTTTAAATCGTACGGCTCTCTGCAATAAGAACACAACTTCTTCATCCCGTTCCGACTTTCATCCAACCTTTTCAATCTTTGTTTAAGCTTCACTATGTTCCTGTCCCACTGCTTCTGGGAAGTGGCCATGTTCACTGAAACCTCCGAACTGTAGTTGAAACCTACCCAACAGGATGGCAGGAAACCGCTCTGATACCACTGTGATATGCCACACTCCAGTGATCCACTCAGCTACCACTCAGCTACCACTGTAGTGATATGCTCTGATACCACTGTGATGTACCGTGCTCACTGCTAATTTGATTTTTGCTCGTTAAAGGTCTGATTTTTGGTTTGTAATCTGCTTTTCTTGTTTTTGGTGTTTTTGTGGTTTGATGCCAAATGATTTTAATAATTTTCTTACAACCATATGCATATAAAGAACTCAAATTAAACTAACTTATAAAGGATAACTTCCACGTAACTCCAAACACTAGTTAAGAGACTTCTTGCATTACAAAGAGTGCTAAAATCATATATATCTTCATACATTTCGAAAGAGACATCATTTACAACAAAGACAAACTTGCAGCCAGAAATGCACTGTGAACAGTGCTTGCTACAGTACCCGCGGCCACCATAATACACATAAAAATTAACTTACAACTTTCTCCCGCCAAATGATTGAAGAAAATGTTTCCAATACTAAGGGCGCCCCCTTTAGACAAGATAGCAGCAACTAAGAGAAGGCGTTTTTCTTATTTGAAGAAGTTAAAACCCTTACTTCAAGCGGCTGGCTGTAGATGAATGAAATCAGCTTTCCAAAAACTTCCAAAATGCATGAAACTACCTCTAGATGGCAAATGGGGATGCTGGCAGCAAAAACCCTTCCAAAAGATGCCTCCAACAGCTTGTAACCAGCAGATTCGAGTTCCAAAATGCAGCAACAAGAATAAACCAGCACTTTAGGGTGGTCTTTCACACCTTCAAGATGCCAAATCCTAACTACAAGCCCCAAACCAGGCTTACCCACTGCAGAAATCAGGAAACCCTAGTTTCCTTCTCTCCCAAATTCCACACTCCAAGTTTCATTCAACAAAAACAATCTCAAACATAAGAGGGTCGAACTTCTCTTCTTGCTTTTATAATTTCTTATTGAAAACACTATTCATTAAAATGGCACTATTCACTTAAGTTATGTTCTTTTTTTCACTTTATCAATGAATAGTAACTGTAAAATATAAAGTGACCCCTTTAAATAATAGACACATGGTCCCTAAGCCTAAGAAGGTGGAATAAATGGTGAAGACCATAATTTTAAGCTCCAATAACACGCTAAACGCGCAAATTCACCACGTCACCAAGCTCCGGATACTATTACTGCATTTTACCGACCAAGTGCCCGATCAAGTGACCCTCTATCCAGAACCATTAGCCTACGAGGATTGACATAATAGGCTAATCCTTTGACTCGGATGCTTGCGAAAGAATGGGGACATTACACTCTTCATAAAGAAGCACCCAACATAAAGAACTAGAGGTGGCAATACAGATTTGGAATCTCACAACTTATTGCAAATAAGACTCTTAATATTTCATTTGACCGCAAGCTTCCAAAGCCTTTCATTATTTAAAAAACTGATTCTTTTCAAGAATACAATAACTCTGTAGATTCTAAATTTCGAACCTCCTTAATAGCTAGCAGCTCCCAAAAGACTTTCCCATGCTTAAAAGAAATATGAGATTGCTCTGAATTGCTCGATTTCTTGAATTGAAATGGCTCTCCTCACTTTTTATTTATCTACCTTACTTTTGGAATTAAAGTATAGTGTGGCTCCAGTTCCCCGAATTTATTGTGAATTGGGTAGTAATATGATTCGTAAGCACCGTCTCTTGCTTGGTCGACTCTTCCAAAGAGGCTTCCACATCAATCTCTGTCATCTATGGTCAACAACTCAATTTCATGCCACACCTCCATTAAAAATTATAATATCGACTGACTTAATTCCATCGCATATACTATGTGAACAACCCGATACTTGTAGGGCGGAAGAAACTTCAACAAAGGCGTTAGATATTAGGATGGCCTTATACTCCCAATGTGAACTAATGCCATTTCTACGAAGGTTTTCCAGAAACCTGACTTCTTTATCCTAAATCATTCGGCTTCTGAATTTCTGAGATAACCGGAAATGAAGCACCGATTCACCGTTCTTCACAAAACAAGTTGTTATAAGCAAAGTGTGAGATGGCAGAATTAAATAATATGTGGTCAATGATTATAGACTCCCTTCCATTAAGCTTATTCGCTGAACAACCCAGGCCTCAGTTAGCATCCCTAATCACCAATGGCTTAAAATATGATTAGGAAATCACTTAATATCAGAAGCCTTATACTCCTGATATTAGGATGGCCTTATACTCCCAATGTGAACTAATGCCATTTCTACGAAGGTTTTCTAGAAACTCGACTTCTTTATCCTAAATCATTCAGCTTCTGAATTTTTGAGATAACCGGAAATGAAGCACAAATTCACAGTTCTTCACAAAACAAGCCGTTATAAGCAAAGCGTGAGACGACAAAATTAAATAATATGTGGTCAATGATTATACTCCCTTCCAATAAGCTTATTCGCTGAACAACCCCAAGGCCTCAGCTAGCATCCCCAATCACCAATGGCTTAAAATATGATTAGGAAATCACTTAATATTAGGAACCTTATACTCCTGATATTAGGATGGCCTTATACTCCCAAAGTGAACTGATGCCATTTCTACGAATGTTTTCCAAAAACCTAACTTCTTTATCCTAAATCATTTGGCTTCTGAATTTCTAAGAAAACCGGAAATGAAGCACAAATTCATGGTTCTTCACAAAACAAGTCGTTATAAGCAAAGTGTGAAATAGCAGAATTAAATAATATGTGGTCGATGATTATAGACTCCCTTCCAGTAAGCTTATTCGCTGAACAACCCCAAGACCTCAGCTAGCATCCCTAATCACCAATGGCTTAAAATATGATTAGGAAATCACTTAATATCAGGAGTGACTCAACTATATCAAAGTAATATTGATTTTCATTAGCTATGCAGGAGTTAAAGATTTCCATGGCTCCTCCACATTTGTTGGCGCTAAGTCTAGAATTTAATCCACATCTCAACAAGGGACGGCAACTTAATATCTGAAGCTGCAGTCATCTATGAAAACTAAATCTGCTTCTTTAAAACCAACTCCGCCAACAGGGTCTTGACGAAAGGATTAGCGGCTTCCCTGAGTGTTAACATTAACAATTACAACCCAAACAATCTTTACATGTAACGGAAATTAAGAATTTCTTGCCACACTTAATCAATTACAGACGCTTCCCTTATACTCAGGAAATTAACGGCAACACAAAATTGAATGTAATATCATTTAGTCTCTTTCACAAAGATACCAGCATTCACCAATCAAAATTAATTCCAGAAAAGTTTGCTTCCTTGACAATGCCAGAGTATTGAATCACAACGGTGAGAAATATGAGATTCATTAACTTCTCCCTCAGCCTTAAAATCTACGCAAACCTGTAGAATTACGATACTCCTTACAAAAACAAGGAACTTCAAGCAGTCTTCACTTCATATAAAGAACTTATAAACAACTTGAATAAGAATCGAGTAAGAATGACTGTAATTTATAACTTTAATACCACCCGTATGCTCTCAAACATTATGCAGAAGGATTAAACTTTGCAATTCTCAAACTCGAGCCCAGCAATATAATTTATCTTTGATTAACAAATGAAGATGATATTTTGTTTCTTTCACTTAAATCTGAAAGAATCAATTAAAGCATTTGCATAATCCCTGAATTGGAATTATCAGCAAACACCCAAGGGTGTCTGTCAACCTCGAAGATGATATTCTTTATGGAGGTTTTCATCCCCACAAAGTTCTGTGGTGAACTTCGTTCAACCAGCACAAACAATTTCCCAAAACCAAATCCAACCTACCAACAATGAGCTCCTCAATTCTTTTATTCACTCCACTCTGTAACTCCTCACGTCTTTTTGTCTTCTTTCTTTTTTCCCTTTTCACCTTTAATTCTTTTTTATTGAGAATTCCCCTCAAAAGTAACTTAATTTATTTATTTTAACTTTTTTCAACTTAAATTACTTTGCACCACTTAAATAATTAATTTAAGTTGTCTTTTTTTAATTTAGCCTTTTTTTGACAACATTAAATTAATTATTCAGTTACAATGCTGACTTATAAAATTGGGGACATTACATTACCCCCCCAAATTACTCAAACAAGAAACCCCCCAGCAATATATGAGGTTCGCACTTTATACTTAGTGGGATTACAGGTGCCACTTACCAAAAACAACGAAGTGAACTTGATCTTAAGACCAATCAAGAGACATAAGCCAACAAAAGCATAAGATTACCCCCCCGAATTACTCAACCAAGAAACCCCCCAGCAATATATGAGGTTCACATTTTATACTTAGTACGATTATAGGTGCCACTTGCCAAAAACAATGAAGTAGACTTGATCTTAGGACAAATCAAGAGACATAAGCCAACAAAAGCATAAAATTACCCCACCAAATTACTCAACCAAGAAACCCCCCAGCAATATATGAGGTTTGCACTTTATACTTAGTGCAATTTCAGGTGCCACTTGCCAAAAACAACAAAGTAGACTTGATCTTAGTGATACACATGCCAAATTTGGCCACAAGCTCCAAGTAAAATTTTGATACAGAATGGGATCAATTTGATCATACCACTGGAAAGTACACAAAAAGTTATGCACTTTCAAAACAAAAATTCACCCAAAAATGTTACCGTAGGAGCAAGAATGAAGCCTCAAAAATTCTCAAAATGAGAATGGCTCAACAACACTTGTGAGAATTCACAATTTTTGGAAAAATCAAACACCAATTGCACCACTGCAAAGAGCACAAAATTCTATCCCAAATAAAAAAAATTGCTCGAGGAAAAGAGTCCATATGACCAAGTTATGAGCCTCCAAAGCTATGTTCCACCGAGTTTCCTGACGCAGAGACAGGGGGGCGGGGAGACGGGTTTCAAGGACAAGGGAACAGGGGGCCTAAGTTTGGGGATGTTAGGGGGATGATGGGGGGATGGAGGTGAGGGGGACGGCGGGGGAGTGGTGCTAAAATACATATAGTACTTGAAAAATTAGTTATAAAAAGATATATAACTTGTAGAAGCCTAAGGAATAAGTAAAGTTTCAACACATTGCAATGACTGCATTGAACTAGTAATAGTTTTTTAAATTTTAAAATTAAATTTTAATAGTGAACACTAAAAATCAAAATATAGACATTGGAATGAGAACTAGAAGTTCAAAATTTCATAATCATGATTCATAATTACAATCAATAGTGTTCAAACTTCAAAAACAAAATAGTAAATACTAGATAGTAATACTAATGACTCATAACTCATGAGTCAATGTCTAATGGCCTGATGCCTCTAATCATCCCCAAACTCCATGTCAATCTCCTCATCACTGGAACTGTTGGACCCCACATGCTGGCCTCTTCCTCTTGCAAGAATGAAAAAGCTCCTTTTGGCTTGCTCTCTCTTAAGCTTGCTCCTAACTTTGTAAGTCTCCTTGCAAGTTGCAGCTCAAAGCCTCAAACTCAAACTTTCACTTCACTCTTCCTCTTCAAGTTCCTACTATAGCAATGAGTTTGTGAATAAGATTGAGACAATATGTCTCTCTTATAACTTTTTTGAGAGGCCTTGGGGGTTGGGGTTGACTTGGGATTAGGGTTAACCCTTTGAAGTGACCTTTTTCCTTTTGTTTTTTAAAAAAAATCATCAAAATAAACATTGCACCACAAGAGTCTTCTACGAGTTTCCTAAGGTGTTGAGGGACGTCTGGGAGTTTCAGGAAAGTCCTAGAGTCCCCTTTTGGAGTTTCCCAGGAAGAAATGTCCTCCTTTTAAGGAAATGTCTAGGAAATGGCAGAGGAAACTTGGAGGCAGTGGGAGGACATTCCCCAGGCGTCCCCACGTCTCAGGGACATCTATGTCTCGAAAATGCCCATTTTTCAAGGGGCGCATCCGCATGGAACATTGCTCCAAAGTTAGACTGCAAAATCAAAACCAAAAATGGAGAGGGGAGCAAAAATTCAAATGGATGCCAATGTCATTGTTGACACAATGTTGATGTTAGCAGATGACATTCTTAAATTTGATGTCTTCCTACCCATCACTTGAATATTCCCCATGCGTGCGGAATATGCTTCGGCCAAGGAATATTTTGTACAGTGGTGTAATGTCCCCATTCTTTCGCGAGCATCAGAGTCATTGGATTAGCCTATTATGTCGATCCTCGTAGGCTAATGGGTCTAGATAGAGGATCACTTGAACGGGCACTTGGTCGGTTAAAGGCAGTATTGGTATCCGGAGGCGGTGACGTGGTGAATTTGCGCGTTTGGCGTGTAATTGGAGCTTAAAATATTGTTCATCACCACTTATTTCACTTACTCAGGCTTGGGGACCATGTGTCTATTTGTTAAAGGGGTCACTTTATATTTTGCTGTTACTATTCATTGATAAAGTGAAAAAAGAAATAACTTAAGTGAATAGTGTTTTTTTAATGAATAGTGATTTCAAGTGAAAATTATAAAAGGAGAAGAGAAAGTTCGAACTTCTCATGCTTGAGATTATTTTGTTGAATGAAACTTGAAGTGTGGAGTTTGGGAGAGAAGGAAACTAGGGTTTCCTGATTTCTGCAGTGGGTAAGCCTGGATTGGGCTTGTAGTTAGGATTTTGGCATCTTGAAGGTGTGAAAGACCACCCTAAAGTTGCTGGTTTTTTTTCTTGTTGCTGCATTTGGAGCTTGGAATTGCTGTTTTCAAGGGTTTGAAGACATCTACCGGAAGGGAAGTTGTTTTTAAAGTCTTCATTCGTCATCTTGAAGGTGTTACTACGAATTTATGAACATTTTGCGAGTTGATTATGCACCTACAGCCAGCCGCTTTGAAGTAAGGGTTTCAACATCCACAAGTAAGGAAAACGCCTCTTTCTTGCAGCTGCTTTTACTCCTAAAGTGGGCGCCCATCATCCTAGAAGACATTTCAACGGAAAATTGGTAGGAGAAACTTGTATTTAAATTTGTATGAGCAATTTCATGGGCGCGAGTACTGTAGCAAGCACTGTTCACAGTGCATCTTGGCTGCAAGTTTGTCATTAGTTGTAAATGATGTCTCATTCTGAAATGCATGTAAGAGGAATATAATTTTAGCACTCTTTGTGAATGAAGAAGGTCTCTTAACTAGTGTATTGAGTTCCTTTGAGTTATCTTTATAAGTTAGTTTAATTTGAATTTTTATATGCATATGGTTGTAAGAAAATTATTAAAATCATTTGGCATCAAACCACAAAAACACCAAAACAAGAAAAGCAAATTACAAACCAAAAATCAGACCTTTAACAAGCAAAAATCAAATCAGCAGTGAGTTTGGTTCATCATAGTGGTAGCAAAGTGGTAGCAGAGTGGATCACCGGAGTGTGGTTCATCACAAGTGGTCGGTGATGGAATCTATAGAGATGCCATGAAATATTCAATATGTCGACATCAAGGAATCACGATAGAATATTCAAAAGTATTGACGCCACTATATACTGTGGTAAGCGAAATATTTCACCGATCCGTAGTGATTCAATGATGTGCGCTAGTGGGTCCTTTCAGCACCACATGGCCAGTGGGCCCTGTGTGTACCTACAGTGGGTACTCTGTAGCTCTGTAGAGTGTTGCAGATTTTTTTTATTTATTTTTTTTATTATTTTATAAAAATAAATCCAAAAAAACTTTAGAAAACCCTTAACAAAAAATTGTGACCTGTTAAAAATATTTTCACCTGTGTACTATACAATTTTTCTGCCATGACTGAATTGCTTAATTATGATGGTTGTACGATCGTACGGACGACAAAGGATGGCAATTTTTTTCCTCAAGCTCCAGGTGAAGTGCTCAAATTTTCGCAATTTGACAATCGATCCTTAGGTTTTCGGGCCTTTCAGTAACGATGGCAAGGTCAGATTTGACCCAAAATGCTCTTAAATTCAGCTACCTCTTGGATCTAGTAACCTTCACTCAACTTGAAACCCTTGTAGATCGGACAAAATATAATGAAATTTGACAAAACGAAAGACAAACCTGACTTTCTTTGACACCTTGGATTCAAGAATGAGGTCCTTGAAACCCCTGATCGCACCCAACAAAATCTTCACACCAAGATTGGTTCCTCAGATCTGGGAAGAAATTTGTAGCATTGAAGCTCTGATACCATGTAGGAGTTAATGGTGAACTCCTCAACACCCTAGGATCACCTGCAAGACAACAATAACTTCCACAAAAAAGAAATGGCAGAAATATCATGATATGATTATGGATGCAAGATTGTCAGATTAATTATATGATGTACATAGGATGCCTTGCTTATAAAGGCAAGTTGTGAGATAGGACTAGACAAGATCATGACATGTGTCTTAATCTTATATAATGATACAACTACCTCAACAAATATTAAATAACTTAGGCCGTAAGCATTAAATGCCAAAATATAAGATAAGATCTAATGACAACTAACACTATTTAGAAAGATTCCTTCCTAGGACCTAAGTGGACTTAACATGTAAATAGGACCTAGATAGGTAAAACACCTATTTACACCAACATATGGTTGTTGAAAAGTACACAAAATAACATAATGTAACCAACATAATCAAGACAAAAATTTCCAATGATAAAATTGTTATACAAGTTCACAACATTACATAACCAAGGATTCTAGAAAAATCTGAAAATGCAAGATATTTTTATGTTTCATTAGTGTTCAATGTGGATTTTGTTGCCTTAAGAACTTAATAAATACATCCTTCATTATTATTTAAAGACTAAAAAATAAGAGTAAAACTACCTTTCCAATATTATGGACAGAGTAAATCTGAAGCAGTTGTAAGCAAAAGTTGAATAAAATTGTGGTGTCATTTGCTTCCAGAAATGCAACTTGACCATCAACCCAATCCACCATGAATTTAAGCAATTTGTAAACAACCACAGACTGAAAAGAAAATTAAAGTTAGCATGTGACCTGCAGGACAAAGCAACAATACATAAAAATACCAATGGTAATATAATAGAAAAAGCTGCATTTTGTTTCCTTGTATGAATGAAACTATGTAGAAACCAAAAACTTATTGGCATCTCAAGATTGGAAAAGTATAAGTGGTGTGCACCTGATTTTTATAAACTTCTAGGAAAGTCAATAAAGGATTCATAACTGAAACACCCATCTCAAAAATTGCTCTTTGATTTCGGGGTTCAGTAGCTATTGCTGCTCCCCTTAGACGCTCTAGCAAGCAGGTAATCTGCACTACCAACCACAAAATGACATTATATTGTTCACAATTCAATATTCTCACACATTGGGAAAAAGGATTCCATTTTGGTCAGACACGATAAAAGACGAAGTTTCTTATTACCAGGAAGATGACATCTGGCTTTTGAGCAAAAACATGCAGGTCATTCTTTGTTGACATATCAATCAGATATCTAGTGCTTGGTCCCAGTAAATCCCTCACATACCTAGAAAGGAGATATATAAGCAATTAAAAGTGCACATCATTACCTTACAGTTGAAAAAGTTCCCGAAGTAAGAAGCATGGAAGTTTCTGAACAAACTTACTGGTTGCTGTCATCTGAGTTGGTCATGCCTGATGCTGAACGGCAAAGAGACTCTGCAAGTGATCGCTGAGTAGAGAAGACATATATAATCAAAGATTAAAGAATGTAAATTCAAAGTGGCAACAAACAATTGACAAAGAAAGCCAAAGAAGACAAATAAAATGATAACAGTAAAGGAATTGAATTTCAAAGTAGATTCAGACATTTAAGGAAGAGTAAATGGGGGAGCTATTATCAAAAGCTTGCCAATCCCTTACTTGAAGACGTGTTGGTAAGGAAAGCAGGATCCTTTCATTTGCAAAGGCATTTGCAAATTCTTTCCATGGGTCCTGCAGTTAAATAAAAGTTACCAAACAAAATAACTGGGAAACCTAGTAGAATCTTGAATAAATTACTAATAAGTGCCAGATTTTAATTGTAACAGACTGGAAATAGGAGAAAAGCTGACCAGTGTGACAAGGTGGACACATATATTTCGCCGTCGAACTAAGGCACGTAGTAACTTAAAACATGTAATTTCCTGTACATTTAGACAAAACGCCATTATAGCTTAAGCGAGAACATCTATAAGTGGCAGAGGCATTAAAATTTCAAAAGCTGGGGTGAAGTAAACCTCATCAATAGTAACACAAAGCTTTTGCAGTATATTTAAAATGATAGGTCTAGTAAACTCCATTGATCAGAACATTGATACACATAAGCATGTAAAAACTCATATGTGTCCTCCACAAGACCTTCATGTTCACATAACTTGCTGATAAATACACAGAATAACACATTGGTAAAGGATATGATTATGGATGAAATGCTTAATATACACTAATTCAAAGTGTTAAAATAAAATTTTGATCAATGAGGAACCTAGCTAGCAATTGCATTTTAAATTTAATCAGTAAATTTATTCATATACTAAAATCCCATAGGTCAACAGTCACAAGTTTCAACAAGCTACATTAAATGAATGAGAAGATGCCAGGAATGCAATTTTTATTGAGATCTTGCACTGTGTTGAGGATCCATATGGTAGAATGATTGTCAAACAGTCCTGCAATGTGCTTGGAACTTGAAGGACATTAATAGTTTTCTGGTAAAGAAACTAATACACAAAGTTATGGAGAAATTTGCTCTTGAAAGATTGATGTATCCTAGGTTCAGTGTCACATGCAGTGAGATTTTCATGTTTATATCTTTTTCTCTAAGAACCCCAACACTGTTGGATAAATGATGCTGATCATATGGATCACAGTCAGTTTGGATGCAGCTAAAAATAGCAGATTTTATTCTGGTCCCAAGCACTTCTTTCCAGCAGTCCAAGCACTATTTTTAAAGAGTAAATTTAGATGGATTTATGCTTAGATTTGGAGCACCAATATTGAGCTAAATTTAGGAGGCTTCATTTAGTTTTGGGTCACTGCTTTTAGATATTATTTTTAGATTTTATATTTATAAATCTGTTGATGTTTTTAGAAGTATATTGCTAATTTTAGAGGATGACTAGTTGCTATTTTTCGTAAGTCATTGTGACTGATCAGAGTCTTTTTAGAGTCTTAACTACTATTATATGTGGTGCGATCTGCTGTTTAAGTGTACCACCAGTTTTAGGAACAGCATGTTAAATGCATGAAAGGAAGTTTAGTTTAGGCATTTTATTAGTAGTCACTTTGGGGGTGTAAACTCTATAAGAAAGTCACTCTAGTGCAGTTCATATCAAACAATTTCAGAATTAATTCAGTGAGTTATATTTTCTGCTGAGCATGTTGGAGAAGCCAAGATCTGAAAGCACAATCCAATGATATCTTCCACAAGTAAATAATGAACACAAAAGCATGTCTATCAATAATATGAAGAGTGTTTAAATGTACAATGAGTACCTTGCATATATAGACAAAGTAGAGGAGGTAGGAAGGTAGGACTTAATGATGACTCCCTACTGATTGATGATCATGTGTGTAATGTGTGTGTATGGGAGAGGCATGTATGTCAAGAGCATAGTAGAGCTCATCAGGAGATACAAGTTGGTGATGAAGACATCGTGATGGATGACAAGCATATATCTTCAGTTAGTTTATTCAAAAAATAGGATACTTCCTATTGGTACCACTACAAAACTCCATTCCTAGGCTTCATTTCATGAGTTAGTAATCAGTTAATCATTGGTGACACACCAGGGACAAGTACGCACCACACCAGGGACAAGTACGCCAATGTTTTTCCAAACAAAATTCATTAAGTTGTCTTGTCCTCACTGTTTTTCACAATGACAATTCTTGCAAGGAAGATTTTGACAGAGCTCTATACAATGAAACAATGGACAAAGACAAAGATGGATGCCAAGATGAATGCAAGAGTTTCTTCAGCTATGCCCAAAGAGAAATGATAAGAGAAGACAACAAGGAAGGAGTAGAACAAAGTTTTCTGTTGGTGCACAAGTTGAATGGCCAAGCCATGAAGAAAGTGCCAAAAGTAGTGTCAAATTGGCAAAGATGACACATTTTTCCTCCAACCACATATCAGGTGTACTTTTAGGATGATCAAGTGATGTGAAAAGCGCGCTGAAGTGAGAGCAAGTTGGCACAAGCAAGTGGAAACTGTGCTCAGCAAGTAAGACTAGTTTGCTGCACATTTGAGTTGGCTAAGCCATGGCAAATCCATTCTCGTTAAGTGGCTGAGTGACTGCCAAAGCATGCACATGAAAGGAATAGGAATTGCCATATCTTTGGCATACTTTTATAGGGCTAAACCATTGGCAACCCATGCTCAAAGCATGGCTAATGAGCCCAAAATCAGCACCATGTTACTTAAGTCATATTTTGCCTCATGTCAAGCACACAAATAGATGGGATAAGCCAGTCCACAGCTCCAATCAAAGTGTGGCAAATGAAGAATAAAACCACACCTAGCCAGTCCAAAGCTGAATTGCCACATGTTAGGCACACTATTCGGATGGTTAAACAAATTAAGATCTCTATCTAAGCGATGGCTAACTGAACATTAATCCCCACCAGCCACTTAAAGTCTTATAAAGACCTTTTGAAGTGCAATTTTACCAGCCATAAATCATGCAATTAGGAGTTGCATTTTTATGACCACTCAACTACACACTTCGGCACACTTTATCATGGATTGAACAGATCTTGACCTCCATTAAAGTGATGGCTAAAAGAAACAGCACCCAAACATTTAAGTGAGAAATGTTACAAATAAGGCGTGTTTGGAGAGTGGTTAGACCAGTGCAAAGTTCTGCCAAAGGCATGCTTGAACAGCCACAAAAATGAGCCCAAAGAGAAAGCATAAGTTGACAAGCTTTTGGCACACCTTAGGACTGGTTGACCGTTGAACCACATAAAAATGGCGCCTAGATGATGGCAATCCATCATGAAATGCATAAACAGAAAGAAACAAACCTTGAGCCCATCTCAGGCACTGATTTTGGTAGTTCAGCTGAGGGAAAAATTGTGCCCAAGTGTGGCAAACATTTGACAAAGTTCTGCCTGGTTGAAAATTGGCTAAGTCAAGAAAAATTGATCAAGCAGAAAGGTAAATCATAGTCCAAAGCATGCAGAGACAACCGAGAATAAGGTTTTCAAGGTTTTGGCATTCAAAAGCAAACAAAAATCTCTTCTCCTTTGTCAACACAAGGAAAGCAATCAAAGATTTCAATCAAAATCCGGAAGCTACAGTTTCAGCACAGTTTTACGAGCTAAATCGTCATGAATGAGGGTTTTTGCCATAAACAGACAGATCAATAGGCCCAGTACCCAGTCATGTTAGTGGATGTACAGTGGAAAAGGTGTTTGTGATACAATTTTTATTCAAATCATACAAAATGATCCAGTCCTATCATGATTCAAAGTTGCTTAAAAACCATCACAGCAAAAGTTTTTGATTCAAATATTTCATTTTCAGAACATCAGAAAAGCCAAAGATAGAGTTCTTAGCAAGTTTCCTAGGCTCTAGAAAGAGGTCGCCAAGTTTGGAGGATTCGGCCAAATTTGCAAGTCAAAGATTATTCAGATTTTTGAAAATAGCTTAAGTGACAAGAGTGTTAGTTTTAGGATCAGAAATGCAATAAGCAGAAATCACAACACATGAACAATAAACACAGCAGTTTACCCTGGGAAAACCCTCCTACTCGAGGGAGAAAAACCCAGAAAATAATGTCTCATATATATCATATTAAATTGCAGAATACTGCTTACAATCAGGCCTTACACAAGGCTGAGTATATACAATGAATGGAGACACTCCTCCATGAATGGTAACACTTCTCTTTGAGAATGGATCTGCTGCAAGGGAAGGCGAACTGCTGAAGAATGACAATCTGGAATGAATTGAACTTGATGATCTGAATGGAAGAACACCACCTTGTATATATATCAAACTAGGCGACCTTTCATCTAGGTCGGCCTTTTTTATTATAAAAACAAATATAAAATATCATTAATTAACAAAGCCGACCTGCCTTGATAATTATTTATTCTCTTAATTATTTTTACTTAGGAGAAAAATATCTCCCTAAGCTACAAACACTAACACTCCCTCTTAGCTAGGGAGGTATTTTTCCTGTAACCTTGTCATGGAGTCTCTCGACATGATGTCCACAATGGCTACACCCAATTGTGGAAAATCGCATCTCAGTCTCAGAGATGTACAAGAATCCATCACAGAGTCTCTCAACATGATGTTGTCATGGAGTCTCTCAACATGACATCCACCATGGCTACTCCCATGTGTGGAAAGAAACATGCACACAAGTGTCCATCACGGAGTCTCTCAACGTGATGTCGTCATGGAGTCTCTCAACATGACGTCCACCATGGCTACCCCCATGTGTGGAAAAAACACAAGTACAAAGGGTTCATCACGGAGTCTCTCAACGTGATGTCGTCATGGAGTCTCTCAATATGACATCTCATCTCAGTCTCAGAGATGAACAAGGGCTCGCACTTCATATTTCTCCACCTCAGAGAAATATACACTCTACAAGGCTTTCACCTCATACTTCTCCATCTCAGAGAAATATACACTACAAGGGCTTTCACCTCATACTTCTCTGTCATAGAGAAATATACACTAACAAGGGCTTTCACCTCATACTTCTCCGTCACAGAGAAATATACACTAACAAGCGCTTTCACCTCATACTTCTTTGTCACGGAGAAATATACACTAACAGCAAATCTTCATGATGATGTGAGTCCCTCTGAAGCTCCAAGTGCTTGCATCAACCTCCTGACCTCCTCGTCCAAGGTTACCTCTATTGGTTTGTCAGACTCCCTCTAAATGTCATTTCCTCCTCTTTGAAGAAACTAATCACAATTTGTATAGGTTCTTCTCCTTTGAGAGATGACTCCAGTGAAGTTAAGTGCCACCAACTCAGTCCCATGGCTGCAATCTATCACTCGTGCTTGTTCATTTCTCCAATCGCCATGACTTCCTCATAGGATGCCTCAAGCTCTTCCTCTCTTTGAATTCCTTATGCAATCTCTCATCATCCTTTTGCTCCTTGATCAGTCCTGGAAGCATTTTAGAGAGATTAATAATAGAATCAACTGCCCCGAAAAATATACAGACCAATGCTTAGAAGCATAGTTGGAAGACTCGCCCCAAAGAAAAACTCGCCAAGCCAAAAATTGGAGAGTTTTTTAAAACTCGCCAAAAACTCGAAAAAACTCGGAAACTTAAAAAATACTTTTTTTTTGCAAAGCTGAGTTTTTTCGAAAAACTCGGCAAAAACAAAAAACTCGCAAGTTTTTGAAAACTCGCCGAGTTTTCTGCGAGTCTGCCAACTATGCTTAGAAGCATACATGATTCACTATTCCCAAAATTATTGTTAACTACATAAAAAATTCACGATCTTTATTCAAACACAAAATACTTATCTCTTTATGTTAGTCAATTCTACAGATGCAGGCACTTGTCTTACAGTCTCTTCTTAGCAAAGTCACGACTCCACCTTATATCTGCTCCAACCTCCTGGTCGTTTTTCCTTTGCGTTGTTTACCAATTTGGCCTGTGAGTTACAGATATAGATACTTTGGAAAGAACCACAATTTCTGATTGAGTTGCCACTATGTCCATTAGCCAGATTTCTTCAAAACCTATTTGTTTGCATTCCTTCTGAATACTCCCATCTATGCTCAATTAATCTTTTTAAAAATAACCAATTTATCACAAGTGGTGGTTAATATTGAGGAATGCAATTCATTTGTCTTTTTGTTATACTGCTCCAGTTGCCGCAATATCATTTAAATACTAGTACATTAAGTGACGGCTTCCTTTAAAGTTGAAACGGCTTCTCTAAACTCTCAACTCCTTGAATCCCAAATAACACCACAACCCAATAATATGCAATTTAAACTAAACTCAAATTCCAAGCACAACCATCCGTCTCTTTACATAGAAGAGAATTCTTCACGAACTGTTAGAATAATGTGTTCCCCTTCAATAAGCAGCTCTCAATGGTCAAGGCCAATCAACTAAAACTTTGGAACTAAAGATGCCTGTAATATTAATGAATCCCGGTAACTTTAATATTTTGAAAGCTCGAATGTTTCACACCTCCTTAATTTCTCCACATCACACTGCAGATACTCTTCACTCAACCACATCATCAATAATAGCGGCAGTAATGAATTTCTTTGAGCATCGACTTCTTTATAAAAAATCGTTCTTCAACCCCAACCATCCTCAAAATGGCAGACTACCTTCAAGTTTAGGCCACAATATTGAATATAAGCAAACGGTTACTTAGAAATCCCATGGCTTCCTATGTGTTAGTTGAGAAGACCAATTTATATGACACGTTACCTTGTTAGAGTAGCTCGTTGGCTTTATACTAGGTGAACTCCTTTCTTTAATATCCATGTCTCTTAAGACTTTGCCCGATACTTATATCGCTCTATCCCCCTTGTCATGAAACGACAATCACATTTACCAATTGCAACGACGATAGCTCTAGAATATTACATGCCAAGCATCGCTTTTGATCTTTGAATCCATCTTTACAAAACCACGATTACTCCTTAATTCCTAAGCTACTCCCGACTTCTATCCTGTTGATTCCTTCTAACATAAATCAAACGACTTCTCTTGATTTTTTATGCCGACTCTTTCAATAGAAATGGTACGGCAACTAGATAGTGATTCAACCCAGAAACAATGATATTGGCAGAGGAAAGCTCCCGATACTTCCTTTTATAATACTTGTCTCCTTAAAAAAAAAAAAACCACGACCTCAATATCCCGTTAATCCTTAAGAAACTCAGGCCATTTGAAAGTGAAGTGTTGCCTTGTCAAGTATTGATCACCTTTATGCTATCCATGACTTTGAATTATATTACTTAAATGGTGTCAACTCCCTCATGAATGGTAATCGCCTCACCTAGACTGCTTAAATAATTTTGATCAAATCTTTTCTTAGGACCACTTTGATACCAATTAGTTTTAGGATCAGAAATGCAATAAGCAGAAATCACAACACATGAACAATAAACACAGCAGTTTACCTTGGAAAAACCCTCCTACTCGAGGGAGAAAAACCCAGCAAATAATGTCTCATATATATCATATTAAATTGCAGAATACTGCTTACAATCAGGCCTTGCACAAGGCTGAGTATATACAATGAATGGAGACACTCCTCCATGAATGGTAACACTTCTCTTTGAGAATGGATCTGCTGCAAGGGAAGGCGAACTGCTGAAGAATGACGATCTGGAATGAATTGAACTTGATGATCTGAATGGAAGAACACCACCTTTTATATATATCAAACTAGGCAACCTTTCATCTAGGTCGGCCTTTTTGATTTAAATAACAAATATAAAATATCATTAATTAACAAGGCCGACCTGCCTTGATAATTATTTATTCTCTTAATTATTTTTACTTAGGAGAAAATATCTCCCTAAGCTACAAACACTAACAAAGAGATACTATTTTTTGAAAGGGATGGGGATGGATGTGGACATATTTTTGGCATTTCACTTAATTAGTTGTTTTAGAAATAGTTTGTTTTATCTCCTTGCTTTAGAGAATAGGGATAAGGTTGCTTTAAAGGGATTATTATATTATTATTTTTTATTGAAAGCTGCCTCTGAAGAGCTTATAAATAAGTGCCTTGAACACATAAAGAAGAATGATAAGTTGAAAGTAGGCTTATGCTGCAGAATTTTGAGTAAAGAAGTATTGTGTTTTTGTTAATAATTGTTGGGTAGAACTAGAAGTCACGATTATGTTACAGAAGTTGTTGCTTGGTAGAAGTGATTGTAACTATGATTGTATGCTTGTAATTTCATGAAAGAAATTGAAAGTAGATTGTTTTGAGTCAAACTTTGTATTAGCAAAGTCTATCCACTTAAACTTGTAGCTTTGAATGTAGTTTAACTATTCCCTTCATGAAATCGTATGGTAGTCAATTATTTAGTTCTTTATCATTATGCACATTTATTGTTCTCTAATTTAGCCAATAGTCAACATCCATCTGTTATTTTCCTTCAAATCCTAGTTTACAACTAAATACTAGTCTCTACTTTAGCCAATAGGAAGTTGATTTTATTGTTCATGCTTGATAGTTTATCCCTCTATAAATCTAAAAATCTCATTGCATATTCTAACTATTGACAGTCTAGTGCTTACATCCAAGGCAAAAACATAGTCATATTAGTGATTTACATTTAATGCACAACCCCCTTCTAAATATTGTACAATGTGCATACTTGTAAATTTCATTTATAGTTGTAGATTTCAGGTTTAGTTAGGTGTTAGGTAGCTTGCCCTTCTAATTTGAAGAACAATTTTACCATACATGTTTGATTTAAAGTGTCTGGAAACAAATGAATTAAAACACCAACAATTCCTTTCTAAATATTGTATGTAGTATATAGTTATAAGACTCACCAGGACTCACCTAGAGTCAGCGAGACTTGAACCAAGAAGATCAAACCAAGGCCCGAGGACTCATGACCCAGGTACTCAGAGAGTCTGGTCAAACTCGCCGAGTCTGCTAGACTTGCCAAACTAGGACAACTTCAGCAGCAACTATGACTTCAACAATAGCAATTCAACTTGGTCAACACCAATAGTTCAACTTCAACAGCATTCTGTTCTTTGAAATCAGATTTTCCTACACCGACTACTTCATGTGGTCTATAACTTGTTTCTCCTTTAAAATGTTCACTGCCTCAAAAATGTTCCTCCCCATGTAAACACCAATTCCATTTCAGTGTCATCAGTCACATCCAAATAATTTAAATATAACTTCAAATGTGGCAAGATGCAACCTAGGTTGTATGAGTTGCCATATCATTAAGGAGAGAGGTGTAGATCATTATTGCCTGCAATGGCTATACCTGCATGAGATCTTGTCACAAAAGATACAAATAATGAGGTAAAGGTAAGATGGGGAAAGATTGGTAAATTGATTTCATACAAGAAAAGGGGGTCAAGGCATCTAAGGAAATTAAAGGGGTTAGAAAAGATGATGGGGAGAATGAGGGAAATAACAACCATTGCAAAATGGGGAATATAAGTGTTAGGGATAGAGAGATGTATCTTGTTTTGGGACATTTTTAACATCATTCGAAAAGGAGGAAATGAAATCTCATCAAGTGCTTCAGAATAAACCCTTTATCTAAAACCTTTCTTACAACAAGATCAGCCACCCAATTTCAAACTTTATTGTTGTGAATGGAGATTACTAAGCTAATCTTACTCCCTAAACATATGAGTTCATCCATAAGAGCTCAGACTCTCCAAGCTATTTTATCTCCATTCATCGCATTTAAGATGATTTGAGACCTCCCTCAACTATAAGTTTTTTCCATCCATTCAAAATTGTTGCTCAAGACCTTTTAGAAGGGTCATTTCTTCAACTTGATTATTGGCGTGAACACAAATGTCAGTTGAAAAAATTAACTTTGGTTGACATGAAGGGCACCACCCCAACCACCAGTCCCTGGGTTACCTCTAGCAAACCTATCAAAGTTTAGCTTCATGATGGGTCTTGAGGGGAAGAACTCTTCACTTCAACTTTCAAAGTTCTCTTGACACCAATGACATTATCAGGATTTTTATCTTTCTTTTGACTCTCCCTTGTTTTCTCAATTTTAAATTTAAAAATGTTTGGAATTTTTTTTACTTCATTTCTAGCTTTTTTATTTTATAATTTTTTTAACTACTTATAATACAATATTAATAAAGTTTGCGTGAAAATTTATTAAAAGTTCAAATCTTACTGTATGTTCATAAACTTCATTCAAGAAAACACTACTCTTCATAATTACTACAGATCTCTATAGAAGACACACCCCCTTATCGGACCATTGCAGACTGCATTCAAGCCTTGTTATTCCTATGAACTTCTTCAAGGATCCTTGCAAGGTGGGAAAAAAATATATCTAGTTTGCTGCATAAGTCTTCAGCATCAATTTAGCTCAAATTACACTTAGTAAACAGAAAGGAAATATTTACATGAAATGTATTATACTGTATTAAGTAATAAAACCTTTATCTAACACCTTTCTTGCAAAAAGATCGGCCAACTTCAATTCTATTGAAGTGAATGGAGATTACTAAGTTAACCTTACTCCCTAAGCATATGAGTTCATCCATCAGAGCTCACACTCTCCAAGCTATTTTATCTCCATTCATTGCATTTAATAAGATTTATGACCCCCCTCAATCATCAATTTTTTCCTCCCATTCAAAATTGTTATTCAAGACCTTTGAGAAGAGTCATTGCTTGTCAACACCAATGTCAGATGAATAAATTAACTTCAATTGACATGAAGAGCACCACCCCAACCACCAGGCACTGGCTATCAAAGTTAAGCTTCATAATAGGTTCTTGGGGGGAAGACCTCCGCATTTCAACTTTCAAAGCTCTCTTGACACCAATGTCATTATCAGGAGTTCTTGCTTTTGGATCTCCCTTGTTTTCTCATTTTAAAATAAAAACATGTTTGGAATTTTTTTTACTTCATTTCTAGCTTGTTTGTTTTATAAGTTTCTTTAACTCCTTATGATACAATATTAATAAAGTTTGAGTGAAAATTTATTAATAAGTTCAAATCCTGTTGTATGTTTATAAACCTTATTCAAGAAAACACTACTCTTCATAATTACTACGGATTTCTATAGAAGACACATCCCTTTTATCTGGCAACTATTATTCTTCCAGATTTTTAAAAAAAAAAAAAAAACATTGGACGATTGCAGACTGCATTCAAACCTTGTTATTACTATAAACTTCTTCAAGAATCCTTGCAAGGTGGGAAAAATATATATATATATATATATATATATATATCTAGTTTGCAGCATAATTCTTCAGGATCAATTTCGCTCAAATAACATTTGGTAAAAAGAGAGTAAACATTTACATGAAAATATATTATACTGTACTAAATAATCAGACATGTATAAAATGAGTTTATAGCAATACATAGTCCATCCTTAAATAGATGCTTAAGAGGTATTAGTGTGATGGGTAATACTTTTAAATAATAATTAGTTAATTATATGATACAGATAAATACGTTCATTACAAAGTTCTGTGATATCTAATTGGTCATTATGAAGGTATTAGAAGTACAGTTTCCATTTAGAGTTAGAAGTTAGTACTAAGGTAAGAAATGGTTCTTTGAAAATTCAATAGAAATATTATCAAAGCAATTATAAAAACAGTATTTCCTAAGCAGTATTTTTTCATAGTTGATGTTAACATTTAAGAGGATAATAAAATTTTCTCCATTCTCCAAATTTTTTTTTGTAATTCAGAGACCAAATTTCCTATCAATATATAAGTTGTATGACAATTCAAAAACTAAATTTTGCATACTCTACATTAAATTTCCCATCAATCTATATTAATTGAGGTGAATTGAAGTGATCAGGGCCCTAACTATTATGAACAATGGAGCAATATACGTCTATTTTTAAAAATATAAATTAATATGTGAAGGCAATTTTGTTTTGTGATCACCAAAACAAAATCGAATATGGGTGAATGATACATCCTTGAAAACCTAAAAATAGCCAAATCCAAGGGATTTAAATGGAAAAAATAGCCAGATACTAGCATCTAACCATTAAAAATTGTATTTGTCAACTTATTTACATTATTGTAATATTGATTAAAAATTTAAATACGAAGCACCATTAGAGTTAAATAATGTAATTAGGTATTAGGAATATCATAACACCTAGCACTAATGAATAAACATTATATGAAATTGTAATTAAGATGACTTATTCTTCCTCCCACCTTTGTAGTTTTTATGCAATCGAACCTCATTTAAGACTGTAAATGTATGTCATAGACAGAACTAGTCATTTCTTATCATTGGGCACATGTAAGCTGAGCATAGTTTTGAAAGAATGAATGATAGAATTTGAGAGAATTAGATGGCATATACTTCAATATGTATATGCATGTATTTATTATTCTAGGAGAAAGTTACATTGGTGGGATGTAACCTACATTGTAAGTTACCTTTTAGACATAACTAATGTGGTATCATTTACATCATCAATGTAAGCAATAAATCTACATGTGCAAAGTATAGTACAATCTTATATAATATTTAATACCCCATTAATAATTGAAGTCGGAGACACTCCAATTTTGTCCCAAATTTTGAAAAAGAATAGTTTTAAGACGTTTGGTCATTGAATTAGCAGATTACTGCTAAGATGCAAGTAATGGAGGGAAATATCATCAACGTCAACCAATTGCCAACCATAGTGGTGATGAACCCCCATGCTCAATGTGAGCATGACAAACTAGGGTTTTCACTAACTTCAAGACTCCCTGATCATCACAAAGAAGTGAGCCAATTGAATCTGACTAAGTTGCAGATCACTCAAAATTCAGTGTAACCCTACTAATTTGCAATTGGCACTAACACCGGCTGTGTTTTTTGCTTCCTCGCTCTGATACTAAATGTTGGAAGAATGAATGCACAAAGTTTGAGAGAATTGGATGGCTGACAACTCAATGTGCGTATGCTTAAATTTATTCTTGTACAGGGATGCTACATTGGCAGTTATAACTTACACTGTAAATTACCTTTTAAGCATAACTAATGTGGTGTTATTACATCATTAACATAAACAATAAATGCCTCAGTAGAAAGGATAGTCTAACATTATAATACATCTAAGACACAAAGTCTATAAACACTACAATTTTTCAAGATGCCACTAAGTTCAATATTCAACATATTATTGCCTAGTAATTCATGTTTATGGGTAGTAATATCACTTCAAAGTTATATGGTTGAAACACATCAAGCAACTTTAGGCTCTAAAACTCCAAAAGACTTGGGGAGGCAAAGTCAAGTCTATGAGTAGCTTTACAAAATTTTACAGACCCTCTTTGGCTTACATTATGATGTATGTTTTGGATTTCTGTTAATAACTTAATACGATAGGTGTCTCACTTATACACTGTCTTTGTGTTATCTTGGTTTCTTGTGAATTTGCATGCACATAAAGAAAATTTAACTTTAGGCATTGCGGTTCATCAATATCTACAGTTAACGGTTGCATACCCATCCTACACCTTTTCACAGATGCCTAAGATCCCACACAATGTTGTCTAATGCAAACGTTTCTCACATAAGTATATTTGAGTTTAATCTTAAATTCTCTTACCATGCTTAATGAGTATAGTTAGCTTCCATGTATTTTGATATATACTCCAGGCACTCCCTTACTTGAGGACATTAATTAGAAATTTAATTTCCACCATGTACTTTGCTCAACTGCAACAGATAGGGAGACCCACTTGAGTCTCAAGGAGGCCTTTATTATGTATGGAACCAATTAAACAGGTATTTAGTATGAAAATGCTGATATACATTTACTTGGACATCATAATTTGACCAACATATCAGTTTCTGTATACTCATAATTTAGCATGAGAATAGTTCATATCCATCACTAAGCACTATAATTCCTTTGGCAATTGTACAATCAATTTTCAACCAATAAAGAATAACTGGTATTATGCTTCATGGAAATGGATCACCCATATAATATACCTGCAGATTTCCCTCTCCAGGCCATGAGGTCAAGGTGGTGATGGCAATGCGAACAATAGTTGCAAGTAAAACTTTTCCTTGATTTTCATCACTTATAACACTATAAAAGACTTTCCTTCCAAGAAATGCTTTATGTTTCTTTTCACCATCCTCTCCAAGTGGAGAAGCCGGTCCCCTACCAACATCATGTGGCATCAAATATGTTCCTACCCACCTTGCAAGAAACCACACCACTGCCTGCACAAAAACGTTTGTTACAGAGGAAACAAGCTTCAGAAAGAAAGAACCCTAAGACAAAGAACATTAAAATACTAGATTCAAAGAATTACAAATGCAATACCAATTTTCTGTTGCAATAATATTGTCAGTACACTTTTGTTAGATTACACAGATGTTTGAAATGCATATCAGAAGGTACTCTTTAATATTATTGTACTATATACAAAAAACAGGGTTGGATATCTATCAAACTGTAAGGCAAATTGTGGTCAGAAAATCTATATAATACTCAACCTACTGTAGATATGTGTCCCTAGTAAAGTATAGTTTAGAGACATCCTAAGGACATGCTGTCCCTTGCTGAAAGAGACATAAATATCCTCTAAGCCAATACACCAGGAAGAGAAATTGAAAAGAACTGGAATTTTTCTTTGTTTTCCCAGAAGTCCCACCTTTCCCTACAAGCAGATAATATAACCCCATTCATACTTACACCACAAAAATAATAATAAAATAAAGTGCACGCCATTACAGGTACAGAAAATTGCAGAGAAGATATTAGATTTATAAATATATATTTGAGAATTTTATAATATTGATTACAACATGAGGGAGGGTTGATTATATAGAGCCTAGACACACCTGCAAAATCAATGGATAATTAACATAGTGGCTGCTCAAGATGATTGTCCAGCAAAGCATGGGCAGAGAGGAATGTGTAGATGGTTTCCCAAATATGGTTCTTTTCATGGTCTTCCCCTTAAACTAAATTTTTTATCTGTCTGAAACTAAATTCCTTGTATGCGGTTCATGGAATCCTTACATTCAAATACCTGTCCGTCATCTTAAAGGACAGTAATTTAGTTTGGACCATAGTTTAAGCACTCTCCGAGTCCTGGAAAAGACTCTTGGCACTCCCGAGTCCTAGGGCTTGCTGAGTTGACTCGCCAAGGACTCCCGAGCTGAGTCCTGGAGAGTCTAGGCTAGGACTCCCGAGTCCTAGCGAGTGACTCGCACGAGTCCTAGAATCGGACTCCCAAGTCCCAACTTAGGACACTTGGCATTGCCTGGAAATAATGAGTATGAATGTTTAAAACTTGTTTTTTGTTTGTTTTTTTCATTTGATAATTTGAAACTGAGTATGAATGATGAAATTTCAAATATTGAGTGTTTGAAGATCATATAACATGTGTAATATTTGAATTATTAGAAATTGATAATCAAATTAGGCTCTTATGTTCTCTATCTGCACTAATTTATTTTTGTTTTTTAGTAAAACTATGGTTTTCTTCTTTGTCGAGTCCTAACCGAGTTTTTTGCCGAGTCTGTGCCGACTCCCGAGTCCGAGTTTTCCAACTATGGTTTGGACCTGCATGTGCAGTCAGAGTTTCTTCTTACTGTTGTGGATTAACTACCCATGTTGCAGAATGCAAACGACCAACTGGTTGGGATAAAGAAACTTAAAAGATCAAAGCAGTAAACCATATTCATCAATCTATCTAACAACATAAATGGAAGTAAATAGAACAATATGCAAACATACAAGACACCAATACTTGAATGGGAAACCCTTACGAGAGAAAGCAACTAAAAGAAAGTCACTGCTATATGATTCAAAATACAAAAATTCAATACATGTCTCCTACAAAGTCTCAATCTACAATATTCCAATCAACCTTCAAAATGGCCAACCTTCAAACTATCTAACCTCAATTCTCTAACCAACTTTGGCACCTTCACATGAGAAGATACATATGAGTGCCATCATGGAATAACAACCATCTAACTATGCAACCAACCTGTGGAATGCCAAGTCCGACAATACCATGACATCAGCATGGCACACATATCACTAATCATGATTTTTCCATGTGGATAGTCACTGTGTCTATGTAGCCACTACCACACACTAAGTCAATAGTTGCTTACTTAACACTGCCAATGTGTAAATGTCTTCTAGTATAGCCACCACAACTAGCTCCAAGCTTGTGGTAACATAGACAAACTATTTGGTACCTCAGAACATCCTCTTGAACATTACCATGTCCCTGGATTGCACCACATGAACTCCAGCTCTACCCAAAGTGTGCCTACATCACCATTCATGCATCCAGTAACACTAAATTTAGTATGCAACTGTGTGTTCTCCAAATAACTTGCAAGTGCTACCATGTAAACACATACATATGGTGTACTGCAACATCTAAAACTCACCACAACATACCGCATTGCTGTAGATAAACTCTTTCTTCAGGTACTCTCCACAAGTGAATAATACACCCAAGTCCCAACACTCATGACATGTTACTTGAAAAACATCATAATTAAAACTAATTCATTGCAATTAGCACATTAACAACTAAACCAAGTTTCTTGTAAATCAGGAAAAGCCCATGAAACTTTCATGACAATTTCAAGTTTATACCACTCTGCTTCAATGAAGCTTTCTTGTATCATTATAATGAAGAGGCAATCACCATGTTGAAATATCCCTCCTTGATGTACATATTTGCTTGTTTTTCAAAAAAATGTAAGAAAATTCATTTTTTTCCTTGAGGATGTAGATTTTCTTCCAAGACTTCTCAAGATAGTTTTTGAATTTTTTACTTTTGTATTAGTACCAAGGGAATTTTTATGTTGTGATGGTGCATATTGTAGAGTGAAATGAATAGATTCATCTTTGTTAGCATATGTTTAGTATTGTAGCACCAATCACCAAGATGCAACCTTCTAAACAATCAATTCTGCTTACCAACAATAAAACATTTTTAACACCCTTCTAAACACTCGTTTATAACCTTTGAGAAGCCATCTAGTTGTATACGGTATGAAAGCTAATGTTCAAAGATATTACCACTGCTATCCACAATTCCTTTAAATAACTGCTTGATAAAAGAGGATCACAATAGCAAAAAATTAGAAAAGGAAATGATGTAACTGTAAACATTTTTCACAAAAAGCTTAAACCATGTCCACTTTATCACACGATCTCTTCATTATCATAAAAGATTGTACTTAAATCAGTTGAATTATTTTCCCATTTTGATTAGGGATGTGTAACTACTCCAACAAACCCTCGAGATAGTTTGACTCATTTAAGTTCTTTATAACCTGACATATCATCCTACTTTTGTAGATTAGTTCTGATCCATTTCAAGTAAAGGAAAGTTGCACATCGTAATACGTTTTAAAGAAAGCAGCATGACCAAAAGGTAGTGAGTCATGGTTCTCTTTTAGCCCCTGTATCTTGAAGTTGAGTCACGTGTATGTCCATATACAAAATATCATCATTCCTGGAAATATTATAACACTTCTCTATTTGATCAATGATCATTTGTGATGTTTGTCTTTGATGGATTCTTCTTGGATATGTATAACCCATTCTTGAACTACGACTATAATTGAATATATGTTTTATTTTTCTCTATGAGGTGTTGTGTCTGCAACAGCATTATCTTTCAATTTTCAATACAAAATTCCGAAGGTCAAAAATTTGAAGTTTTCACTTTCAACTCTCGTGTTTCATGAATAAGGTCTTCTTTTGGAACCTATACTTGAAATTACCATGGTTTGTCTTGTCAAGAAATTTACTACCCACTACAAATTGCCACTACTTAGATAAAGCAAGCATAATGGAAAGAATTTCTTTATCATGCATGGACCGCAAGTTCTCTTTTAGTTCACAAAGTAAGGAGTCATAACCATGCGATATTTTTTGTATTGAGTCATCCTTTGAGTCAAATCCTTAATATTCATGATTTTGTAAGTCATACATGAATGCTGAATCCTTACCATGGTCATCAATGTCATTTTCATTAACTCTAATCAATGTTTTTAGAGGGATCAAAAAAGGAGTTTTACAATGCATCTGATAAGGTGAGGATCAAAGCTCAAATGAGGGAGACAAGGCATAAATTTTCTAAGGAAGGGCATGCACCATTATGCCAAAAGAAGCAAAATACAAAAAATATGCAAGCCAGTGCATGGGCTTGCACCTCAAGTTAGGGATGCATCAAGTTAAGTTTTAAACATCAAAAAAATGTAGCCCAATACAAGGGAGTGTGCCACTCCAAAGAGATCAACTACATTAAAATAGAAAAAGATGCAAGTGTATGCAAAGGAGTGTGTCAAAGGAAGGACACATTTGAAGTTAAAATTTCAGAAAGGGACGTTATCTATTGATGTGCACCTACAAGAAGGGGTATGAAAAAAGTTTTAAAGAAAAATTTGCATATGGACAAGCATACACAGAGTGAAGAGAAACATCAAAAGTTATCAAGTCAAAATTGAAAAAGATTAGTTATACGTAACAAAGTGCACTTCACCAAAGGAGACCGCTAAGCTAAGTGAAAACCAAAAAAGGTGCACTGGAGTGTACAGGTGCATTACTAATTAAAAGGAAATGCTAAATTTGAAAATCCAAAATAATGCTTCCTTATACAAGAGTCTGCACCCTACTATAAGGAGACCAACATTCAAAAACTGAAAAACCACCTCTGTACACAGGCACATGTTCATATAAAGGGTGACATCAAAAGCAAAAAAGTTAAACAAAAACTAAAACATCCATCAAGTTTCAAGCATATAGTTGGAGGGAAAATAGTAAATACTAATATAGTCATGGAAAAAATAGAAAAGAAAATTCTCTAAAAGCATCTTTGATAATAACTTTTCCTCACCTCATGCTTTCATTGACATTCATTTTCAGCAGAGTGTTCATCTTTAGCCATCTCCAAGAAATTGAAAAGCAGTAATTTGTGGCTTTCATCAAGTTTTCAGCATCCAACAGGGATGTCTAGCATTTTCACCAGTAGATTTTCAATCATCAAAGCATTGGCTGCACCGGTTCATGGCAAATTTCAACCATCCAAAGGTAAAAACAGCATCATATTCCAAATTTCCTAGGGTTTTCAACACTCAAAATCACAAATCTGATCAAGTGGCTAGGATTTGATCAGGTATTTTACCACATATGTTGCCAATTTTTCAAGCATTGGCAAGGGTTGCTACAGCATTTTTGTGACACTTTTGCAGCAATTTTCCTCATTTACAGCAGTCCTTTCAAATTTCCTAGGGTTTCAAGAATATTCAAAGTTGAAGATCTGACTAAACACAGGCAAGGGTCTGGCACAAAAATGAATTCACCAAGGTTCAACATATTTCACACCCACTGTTTCCTTCATGCAATACCATTTTAAGATCATGGATGCTCCTTCAGTGTTCAAATCTGAATGCCCAAAAATTAATGACACTGAAATTACGCATGTGTTAGCCCTACTTTTAACCCTGAAAATTTTGAAATTTTTCATTACCAAAATGCTGGTTAAATCAGTTTTGAGCGTGAACATGTGGTCTTAGAACTGAGCATATTCCTTGACACCATCTCTAACCCAAGTGACGGTTGATACACAAGTTTGGCATAAGAAGGAATTTAATGGCTGCTTGACAGTATGATCAGATTTGTATAGGTGAAACCTGTTCCTTTGATTGCACCTCTGATTACCATCACAAATGAGTTGATTTCTTATTCCTGATGCAAAAGACAGTTACAATCACTGTGCCCAGCATGCTCATTGTTTCCACGAGGTAAAAAGGGAACTTAAGAAGAGGACATTTAAATTTCGGTTTCAATGAATTTTGTCTATACATGCATTCCTAGTGATCGTGACTAAGAGAATAGAATATCTGTATACAAACTCTATGATACTTTCCAAACATCCTGAGGCAGAGAAACCTTGTGCAAAAACCGATAATTTTTGTGAATGATAATTGGATGCTTTGGTTGTATCAAAATCAATTCTCCTTGCAGGTGTGTTCCTAGACATGCAAAATGTGAAAGAGAAAATCATTACTATTTCTAGTGAATCTCCAAAGGCTATCGGATGTGTTTCAAATAATTGCCAAAACTATTGAAGCTTGCACAGAGAAAAACAAGCCTCACGCAAGTGTAGGAAAGCCTCTATGTACTGCGCAGTCCGCATAGGAGATTATTATGGGGCAATTTGTTCAGTTGAAAGCAATATTCCTGTTATTATGATGAATTGTTGGATGATAAGTTGGGGAAGCCTTGAACTATTCAGGTGGTAATTTCACAAGTTCGTGGAACCTCTCAAAAGGCCACCTAATCACTTAACGTACCGCTTGTGCTTTTTCGAAACTTGGAGGCAAAGTAGTGTCTTGTGGGCGACATTTCGGAATGTTACAAGAACCATTAAAAAGCCCACTCTAGTTATAAGTATTACTCAAAAGGCCGCCTAGAGTTTCGAGAACCTATCCTTTATGGTTCGCCATACAAATCACTAGAAGGAATCACTGGCTTGTACATCAGTAGTTCAAGCTGCTATGAGAAGTACCGCCAACAACAAAGGGGTCACAGCCAAGGGGTTTGATAGTGTAATTGTAGCTCAAAAAGTGTTTTACATACCATGCTTATCATTCTGCAAGTCTCATGTAGAGTTTTGCCTTTGTGAAAATATATGCAAAATGTGGAATCATAGACAAGGCATATGAAACGGAATGGAAGTGAAGTGAATGCAAGTTTCTTCTACTTGAATGCTGAGCAGAAGGATAGCTTTAGGCTCAAGACATTGTTGAAGTTGATGGAAGAGTGTGGCTTTGTCGGCATTCGGGACAGTTTCAAAACTAACATTGAGCCCGAAATGTATTTGGGATTTTGGGAATCTTCTGTTTTCAAGGCTTGAGTAAAGTGTTTACCGGGATTTTCTAGTGGTCTTAAATAGAAGAGAGCTCGAAATGAGTTCTAAACTCTTTCATACTGTCGATGCCCCATCATAAACCCAACCCACATTCCATAATAACAGAGTATGCAATCGAGAATTCAGTTCCGCAATCTTTAACAGCACCAACAGTGATTTGAAGCTTCATGGGCTAATGATGCTGGATAAATGAGATTGAGAATTACTAACTATACTGAATCTCCGAGTACATTGACATCAATGTCATAAGGTGGAGCAAAATCCTAAGGATGCAATGTGTTGCCCGAAGCTTAACAAAGAATCCTAAGTTTGTTCCAGGAGGTGATGTCGCTAAGATTACAGTATGGTCCACATTAAAGCAAAAGATCTCATCAGTAGAAGGCGTAAGCAGTGGCACAAGTTTTTGAGACAATTCCAAGAACTTTGACTCAGAATTGTGGTGTGAGTGTTGTTAGAACCATGATAGCATTGCAAGCAAAGTGTGCCAATGGAGAAAATGTATGAAGACGGAATTCCTGATTATATCTATGCATACGGTTGAGGAAGCATACAAAATTATTTAAGGCGTTTTGAAATTCCTTAATAAAAGACAATTCAAAATCAATATGAAAGGCGAAAGGACAGCCTAGAACCTTCAGTTTTTATAATAGCATTAGAGGGAAAACCTTTGATATTCTCATTTTATGTTGGAAATATTTTAAGAGAAATAGTTACAAAGCGGTTACGATAACTGAAAGGTCGCTGGTTGGAGTAAACAAAGTGGTTATTTATTGTAAATTCTCAATGCAAAGGGGATCTTTTGCTGTGAAACGGGGGCCTCTTTGAAGGCTGTGGGATTGCAGTAACTGATCTGTGTTTTGTTCATCTGGGGGAGAGACATTATTTTTGAAAGCTCAATATTATTTTAGACTTTGTTGCTATTACTATGAATGAAATCACTGTTTTTCTTTGTGCATTCAGTTTGTGAAGTTGATCTGGGTTCTTAAATCTTTGTGTTTGAGAGCGTCTTAATGCAGTATCTTATCTTTGTATAAGTGATGCAGTTTTCTTCATAATAGATTTCGTTCTCAGATAATATTGAGTTCATTATTTTAATTCCCCGTGGTTTACAAGTTAAGCTGGTCTTTGTGTCAGTATTTTATTACCTGTATCTTGCATCTGATATCGGGATTCTTCCTGATATTGGGTTTGGCCTTTTCTGCTTTCTAGTTAAAAGCAAACATCGTTTTCATTTCTTGTTCTTTCAATTCATTGAAGATCACAAGAGGGAGTTGTACCTCCAAAATTCAGAGGAAGATCGCCAATCCAATAGCTATCTCCGGAGCTGTTGGTAACTGATTTGTCTTCATTGCTGGGCGTATTTGAGTCATTGTATCTTATTATTCAAAGAGAACAATCTGTTTGCTAACAGCAAGTTAATGTGCAAGAGTTTGAGTTGGATTAAGGATCAAAATTGGAAACAAAATAGTGGAAAGGATCTGGTATAGCAGCCTCATTGAAGCAGCTTCACTTATTATCTCTGGCCAAGATCAGGGATTCTTCCTAGTCCAAGCAAAGCAGCATGGCCCTGATAGGAGGGAAATACACTTGGTAAGTGACAAGTCTTGTGCAAGCTTGATGCTAATGTAATAAGCCTTTCCAGATGTGCAAAGTTTTTCGATTATTTCAGTTTGATAGACGTTCCGTTTTATCAAACTTGGATCATTATTTAACATAAATGATAACAACATTCAATGCTACAACATACCAATAAGGAAATGAACATAAACATTCCAGTGTACTTGCATTTCACAGAATCTGAGTTCAATTGACCAAGACAATACAGTCAGATACTAACTCTAATCTTTCCAACACCAACCCATTAACATCTCCTGACAAGGTTCAGAGTGTGCAATAACAGGTAACTCTCTACAGCCTTTTTTTCTTACATATTCTGAGAGTTACAAGGACTGATTTTTACAATAAAGTTACTCAGTAAGCTACAGCAATAACAGATCAGTCCTACACAGAGATAGACTGCAGAAATTACACTTACCAAGATCCCTCAAACTCTTACAGACAGTAACAGCAACTTTTGAGTGGTATAAGACTGATTTGACCAGCATTACATATTCTGAAACTACACAGACTGATCACTACCAAATTTTAGTCAGCCCTTTGTACTTGAGTGTGATGCTTCGAGAAAAGGTATTGGGGCAATTTTAATGAGGAATAGACACCCTATCGCCTACGAGAGCCAGAAGCTCAGAGATGATGAGAGGCTCTATTACATCTATGACAAGGAGATGCTCGCCATCATACATGCACTAACAAAGTTCCAACAGTACTTGGTAGGTGGGAGGTTTCTGGTCAAAACGGACCATAGTAATTTGAGATATTTTCTGGAACAAAAAGATTTGAATGAGGCAACAAAAGTGGGTCGGCAAGGTACAGACATATGATTTTGATATAGAATACATTAAAGGGAAAAAGAATATTGTTGTCGATTCTCTTTCTAGGAAGCCCACTGTTTGTTTTCTAGCAGAAATTTCACCTGATTGGAAGGCTCACCTTTTGGTGGAGTATTCCAAAAACACATTTGCATGTGAGATCATGGATGGGAAAACTTAGGATGATAGATACAGGGTAGTAGATGATATTATTTACTACAAGGACAAAATTTACTTGGTTCCTAAGTCAAAGCTTAAGGAGAAAATTTTGAGAGCCATCCACGATACACCATTGGCAAGACATACAAGATATTTTAAAACTTGCAGGCAAGTCAGAGAAAGGTTTTCATGGAAAGGCCTCAAGGAGGATGTCTTGCGACATGTGCGGGAATGTATGACTTGTCAGCAAAACAATTTAGAACACACTTTTCCAACTGGATTGCTACAATCGTTGCTTATTCCAAAGCAAATCTGGGAGAGTGTCTCTATTGAATTCATTACTGGTCTATTGAAGGTGCATGGCTGAGATTGTATTTTTGTGGTAGTTGATTGGTTGACCAAGTTTGCACACTTTTTCACTATCTCATCAGAGTATAAGGAACCACAAGTCGTAGAGTTAGTTTTCAAGGAGGTGTTCAAAACTCCATGGATTGCCAAGACATATAGTGAGTGATAGGGATAGCCGGTTCCTTTGTGATTTTTGACAAGAGCTATTCAGGTTAGCTGACACCAAGTTAACCCCTAGCACCAATTACCACCCTCAAACAGATGACCAAACAAAGATTGTTAACAAATGGGATAAGGGATATTTGCGTACCTATGTGGCAAAGCAGCAAAGGGCTTGGATTACATGGTTGCATTTGGGCGAACACTGTTACAACACCACCTATCACATGTCAATCATGATGACTCCTTTTCGAGCCTTATATGGATATGATGATTCATCATTTTTGGATTTATCTTTCGGTGATAGCAGGGATCCCAAAGCTAAGGATTGGATCCAGGAGAGTCGGGATATCCTTAAGTCACTTAAGGATATTCATAGTGCCCAAAACCAGCAAAAAATTGTATGTAAATAGGCATAGAGTAGAGAGAAGTTTTGAGGTGGGAGACTTGGTTTTCTTGCATCTACAGCCCTACAGACAGCCTTCCTTGAAGAAAAGTGGTGCAAAAAAATTAAAAAATCGCTTATATGGTCCTTACAGGATTGTTCGAAGAGTAGAGGAAGTGGCATATAAGCTTGAGCTGCCGAAAATATTAGGATCCATAATGTGTTTCACATATCATGCCTTAAAAAGGCTTTAGGACAGCATATTACATCATCACCAAAGCTTCCACCCTTGGACAAGGAAGGCAATTTGGTTTTGGTGCCTAATGAGGTTGTGGATGTCAGAGAAAGAAGATTGAGGAGAAGAATAATCAAGGAGTATCTAATCAAATGCAGAGGCTTGCCCATGGAGGATGCCACTTGGGAAGGTGAACAGATTCTTCAACATCCTTCTGCAATTGCTTGAGGGCAAGCAATTTCAGGAAGGGAGGACTGTAATGTCCCCTTCCAAGGAGTAATCTGAAGTGACCAATTAGCCTATCTTATTCCCGTAGGCTAAAGTCCAAGAACAAGGAATTATTTTATTTAATTATTTAATATTACCCAACCAAGCATATTTTATGGGTAATACTATTTAATTAATTTAATAATTTTCATAAATTGACTTTAGTGGGATATTTAATGAAGATTAATAAGTCACTTTATTTCTCGGGTATAAATAAAATATTAAAATTGCCGAAATTTGAAAAGTCATTCTAATGTTTTCAGAGATGGATACAAAAGTGCTTTTGGAAGCTCATTTTTACATGCTTGATCATTTTGGATGAAATTGGAGAGTTTGGAGAACACAAAACCCTTGGACGAAACCCTAAGGGATGTTGGTTTCGGTAGTGCAAGATTCTACCCTAGCTGGTTGCTAAAGAGATCATTCAGATTTCCATCAGGGGGATACACAATTGGAGTTCAAAGTTTGTTAAGTCTTGTCACAAGACAAATTTCAGCGATATATTTTGAGTTATACACAGAAGTTGAAATGGAGTGATAACTATTTTATAATGGCTACAAGCAACACAATTCAGTACATTCACAGCAAATAGACTTGCACGTATCAGATTTCTGGGGACCTGTTTATTAAGGAGGTAAACGAATTTATACAGTAAATTTTTTATTCTTTTAACTGTTGCATGAGAGTGAGAATAGGGGTCGTATTATTAAAAATGAAGGGATGTACAAATTTAATATGTTGAAATGGCATGAAGAAAATGTTTCCAAACCGGAATAGAGAGCATAGAAACAGAAATCTGCAAAAATACCCGATTAATCGCAATTTTTAAAAAATCTGCAGGCTGGAAAAATTTTCCCCTGATTTTTTGAAAAAATCTTTGACCTTTTGGTCAGCAATTTTTTCCCATTTAAAACTGCAAAATTGCCAAAAAAACACGAATAAAATCGTGCTGATTTTCACACAAAAAAAAATGATGAGACCATAGCTTGTTGCTTACTATTATGCTTTGATATATTTTTTCCAAGCATCCATAGCTTGTTCGAAAGCAACTGTTTTAGGCTTTTAGCCATAGCAGCAAGGCAGTGAACTGTTTGATAAAATGCTTTGGTAGACATGTATGAAAAATGTCGTAGCATAGACAAGGCAGTGAACTATTTGAAAAAATACCTCGAAGAAATGTGGTCTCATGGTGATGGAATGCCATGACAAATGCATAGGCATTTGTCATGGCATTCCATCACCATGAGACCACATTTCTTCGAGGTATTTTTTCAAATAGTTCACTGCCTTGTCTATGCTATTGCTTACTATTATGCTTTGATAGATTTTTTCCAAGCATCCATAGTTTGTTCGAAAGCACTTGTTTTAGGCTTTTAGCCATAGCAGCAAGGCAGTGAACTGTTTGATAAAATGCTTCGGTAGACATGTATGAAAAATGTGGTAGCATAGACAAGGAAGTGAATTGTTTGAAAAACTGCCTCAAAGAAATGCGGTCTCATGGTGATGATTGTGATGATTGTTGTTGGCGTAACAACTAGCACCTTTGGAGTAAGAGTTGGTATGGACAGCTATGCACACTACGCAATGAGTGCTCTTCAAATTAGGAGGGGAAGCTCCCTCGTTATGCTTGACAAAAGTGCTTTGAAAAGGAAAGTAGACTAAACTAAATCCTGTCTTTTTGTTTCAGCTGTAGAGGTACAAGGCTTTCTCGAAAACTATATACGTTGCAGCTGAGTATTTTCTGGTTTCGCAGACTACTAACTACAGCTATGCCAATTACTTAAAATCTATCCAGTTTCCTCAAGAAAACAGAGCATGAGAAAATGGAGCAAGGTTTGACTATCAGACGATAAACGAGTATAGATTCTCGACTTGAAGGCAAGGTGGCACATCTATCAGCTCAATCTAAACACGTTTATTGGTAACAACATCACACGATAAACTGAATACGGATTCTCAACTTGAAGGCAAGGTGGCACAACTATCAACTCAATCCGAACAAGTTTATTGTTCACAACAACACACGATAACCAAGTGCAGATTCTCTACTTGAAGGCAAGGTGGCGCAACTATCATCTCAATCTGAACAAGTTTATTGAACACAAAAACAGATTTGATCTAACTAAGGAAAGAATTCACCATCACAATTGCATGAAACCCTATGTGGCATAACAATTCATTATAACAGCAAAAGCGCATGAATAGATACAGAATGAGCAATATTGAGGGCAAGGTAGGCACAGCATATATTCCTTTCTCGTGCAAAAGTTATTTACAAATGAGCAAAAGCTCTTATTTATAGACATCGAAAGGTGTAGGGAAACCTAAAATCACCTTGAGTCAACTACAGTCTTGCAATGCATGCAATATTTATTACTAAACCCTAATAAAGTAAACTATACAGTTAACTGGAAAGCTACCATCAGTTAACCGGTACATCTAACCTAAATGGACAATGTGCAAGCATGCATGTCCTTATTTAAAGCAAAGTTAATTGGATACTACCTTCAGTTAACTGGAAACCCTAACCCTAACTCCTGTGAAGATAATCCCAAGGAAGAGATAAGCATGTGTGAAGTCAGCAAGCGAACTCAAGACCGAAAGTCGAGTTAACTGCTGCTCATGACTCAACTCTTGAAATTAACTGCAGGTTCCAACTGGTAGATCACTCCATGTCATCTCGGTCTAATACTTCGACCAAGAACTCATCAATCTCCCTATCTTTTGGCACTTTGATGCTATCCAAAACCACAATCTGTTTCTTCAGTTCTCTGCCACTTTCCTTGACTGTATGCATGCCTTCTCTAACATCTTCAGTCGCCTTTCTGAAACTAGCTGAAATAACTGAAATATTCTCTAATTTAGCCGCCATAGGATCTCCCTCAAGGTTATCACGAATCAGTTTTTCGAATTCAGCTTGTACTTTGTCCAATTCAATATACGTGCCATCCTCAAGAAGATAATGACACGGAATCTGAACAACAAAACCACTGACAAGTGCAAGTGCTCCAACCACATCATCTTTCAGTGAAAACAACTTGGTAGAGATCTTTTCACATATCTCCATTTTGAAAAGGTGCTGCTCTCTCCAAGTAAAAACTTTTTCTTGATCTTCATCAACCTCCAAGGCATCGTATGCAACAGACAACTGAGACACAAGAACACGATCCTTGGCTAAACTCTTTGCGACTGAAATCTCGAGCAATTGAATACCTTGACGAAGTTTATGTGCGTCACTCCTCAACTGATACAAATCCGCAAGAAGACGTTGACCTGTAGCAACTAAACTTTCAATCCAGTTGTCCAAAAGTCTGCCATGACTAACTAACTGATCCAGTTTTCGTTGTTCTGCAGGTGTATTCTGAGGAAGAACAGGTGCTCTACTCGAATTTCCATGAACAAGATCAGAGATATACTGACGAAGTTGACTGTTTTCAGCCTTAAGCAATGCCTTATCCTCTCCATCCTTCGTGATGCGTTCTTCAAGATTATTGGTGACAATCTTAAGAAGAGTCACGTCTGTCTCTCGAGTGGTCCTGCCAAGATTTGCCTTAGTGAAAGTAAAGTCACCAACTTCGACTTCATCTAGGCTCTTACCCTCTGGAGGAACAGCAACTTCTATAACAATCTCTGATTCTGGAGTCTTCTCAATATGCACCTGTTTCTTAATTTTCTTGTTCGACCTTCTTTGATAAGGCTCACCGAACTCAGATAAATCAAGGTTATATGAAGGTTCTCGCCTTTGTCTCCCCAAAGACCTCTCAAGCCAACAAGACTGAACAATATCATCAATTCGAGGAGAGACTGTCCCTGATGTATCCACCTGTGGCGGTTCAGTTGTCTCTGATTCAACTCGAATTGGTATCTCAAGCTCTGAATCTATGTCAATAGGTTGCATATGCGGCGAACTAGGAGGTGAAACGTGAGGTTCAGCCTGAATGACTGTCTCCACTGGAATCTCAGGTACATTCTCAACTTGCTTCTGCTTCCTCTTACTAGTAGCTCTCTTCCCCGTGTTTCCACTGAGTCTAACTCCTTTAGGAGGTATCACAATAGCCTTGACCCGAGGTCTTGACCTAGAAGTAGAAGGCAATGAAGAAAACTTCTCTGGCGGCTCTGTCACAGGAACTAACTTTCGCTTCCGTTTACTCTCTAAGAACTGCTTGCTGGTCTTGATAACCGATCTAGAAACTTCCTCAATAGAAGTATTCTCCTTAGCATACCAATCTGGTGAACGAAGTGGCTGCCGAGCAATTTGATCTCTGACATATGAATTGAGAAGAACTTCTCCATCATCATCTAATAGACCATCAACATCCTCTGATAGGTAATTAGAGAGCTGAGTGATAGTGAGTCTACAATAGTGACGACGACGAACCTCGAATTCATCTTCACAATTAGCCCAGAAATCTTCAAGTGCTGGCTTATGTGCAATCCCTCGCTCTAACCTGGTTGCATAATGACCCAAAGGATCATAGGAACGCCTCTCAGTATGAGTTTTAAGCTTGAATCTTTCTATCTCGGTTGACATAAGCTTGGCATCTGTTGCCGCACTGCATGTGAAAATCCCTAATGCAAATGGAAAAGTAGCCACGGTCTTATGACGATTACGAAGAAAGAAATGAACATGTTGCATCTGCCTGAGAAACTCCATGAAGATGATCTTGTTTGAAGGATACATCGGCAACATCAAAGGCTCTCCAACATATCCATAAACCCGGATGTATGTGAACGTAGGGAATTGGATAAACCAATCCGCCCAAGTCTCCATCGCTGATTTTGCCTCGGCAGAAATATGAATGTGCATTTCGTTGTCAAGATCTCTAACTGTCCTCATAGAAAAGTGATCATTCACTGCTCGGAAGTCTTGTTCAGATTTAGAGAACTCCAACTGAGGATAATACTCGTGAACACATTGAACACCGAGAGTGCCATTAGTTTTTAGATGCCTATAGCTGCCTTGGAATGCAACTAAGTAGACCAAGTAAGATATCATATGAAACTCATGAAACTTGAGAAAATTAGTAATCTGCTGATGTAAGCAATCACTAATCAACATAGCCCAGTCAAAATGTTCTGTGCCATCAAGAATTCTGGAAATAAGGTAAAACATCCATGATCGGAAAGTTCTAGCATCCTCTTGGCCTGTAGATCGATTGAGCAAAGTTATCAAAACAGCAACTTCATCTTTGAATTCACCACGACCAATCTTTTTAGGCATGTTAGTCTTTTGAACTTTCAGCCATCTCTGAGCCACCTTTCTCTACGAACGTTCTCGATCTCCATCCCATATCTTCTCACAAGCCTCAATAACCACAGTAAAGTTATCTGAACGAGGAGGAATAGCAAAACATTTCTCTATATCCTTCGGTTTGAGACTGCAGACAACCCTCCCATCAACTGATCTGATTTGTCGTGAAGATGAGTCATAATGCTTGATACAAGCAAGAACGAACTCAAGATCAAAAGTGGTAACAAGAATAGATGCCGCTGCCAATAATCCGGAACGCTCAAGATTCCTCAATGAATTGCTGCTAACGCCCTCCAGACTGCTCAGATTAACCACTGGATAAACATGATTTAGGTCTGTATCTGAAATTTTGACAAAATTATGCATAAGAGCCGATTTTGTCTTATAATCAATGAGATTGAACTGCATTTTGAAAATAAAAACTTTTGACTGTAAAGTCGAATATACTTGGACAACCTTCTGGAAAAACTGAAAACCTCTGGACAAGGCTAAAAATAGCCTAAGGCATGAAAAAATTTCGAAATTTTTCTAAAACGTGGGTTTTGTGCAGAATCAAATTCTAAGACAACCCAGATAGTTTGATTCTCGAAAAAATGTGTTTCAGGCCCACATGCAAAGAAATTCTCGAAAAAAAGCACAGAGCTTTAGAATGAAGACTACGGAGCAATTTTCTCGAAAAAATCTAAGACGTGGGTTTTGCTGCAAATACTGAAGTGTGCGAACCCAGATGATCAAACTCTGAAAATATGTTGAATTTCTTTGACATGCGAAGAAAGTACCTAAGATGAGAAATAGAAGAAATAAGACAGAAGATAGAAAGTTTTGTTTGCTCTGCTTCTGTAGAATTCGCCAATCTCTTTTTGGAACTTGATGAAACCTGCATGCAAAGTGAAAACAAAGTCTTGAATCTTCTTCCTCTAAACAATTTGAATCCGTTGCTATGAACGCTGAAATCTAACACCTGTAACACCTTCAAATCGCTGCTCGCTCAAGAAGAATGTATATTTCTAAGCTTGTGATGAAGAAATAATGGACGCCAAAGCTTGAATAAATAGAGTTTCTTCACCAAAATTCGTAGAAATACATGAAACCTTGAAAAATGCGCTTGGCTTATGATTGGACCCCAATTTTAGTTAACTGAAACTAAAATGAGCTAAATAAGGCATCATGCTTTAGTCGCCTCACCAAGACTTCAGTTGCAAATTTATTTAAAGCACCATGCGAATTTTACTTTAGTTGACAATTCCACATTAAGTTCGCCCTTACTTCAAAATTCAAGATTCATGCTTTAAGTCTTTAGTCAAATTGAAGCGTCCCTTTTAAAGACTGAAGTTAAAGCACCATGCTAAAGCGTCCCTTTTAAGACTTCAATTGACAATCAAAAGTAAATTCGCCATACTCAAAATTCATGTTTTAATTTAAATATGGCGTCCCTTTTCAAAACTCCAGTTGACAAAAAGTGAAGCGCCAACTTCACAAAGTCTTCACAATTTTAACCAATTGTGCCATGCATGCAAACTCAAGTTGATTTTCAAGCATAAACTTCAGTTAAGTGAACATGCAAACAAGTTAACTCAACATGCAAAGTTGTTAACTGGACATGCAAACTAGTTAACTCGACATGCGAACTGAAAGATCACTCAACAGACCAATATATGAACTGGAGATGACAACCCAGAAATTGTTCAGTCTAACTGAAGTCAGAACTCAAGTTAAGGCGCACCAGTCAACTTCTTTTGAAAAATCAACTTTGACCTCTAAAGGCGTTTTCCAGACTTAGCCAATTTTCATGAAAATTTAGACTTAAACCTCTTTTGAGACCTCTGTTCATCCTCTGACCCTGGCTAACTGACTCCACCGATTAGCTGGCTGACAGGTGCATCGCAGAGCAGGACAAAAACTGATCAAAAGGTACCTTGAGACTAAACATCATAAAACTAACATCTGAAGGCTCAAAAATCCAAGCGCCTTTTTCAAGAACTGCTCTTTTTCTCAGACTTAGCCATATTTTCTCATCTCAATCTCGTACGAAGGGAAAAACAAATCCTTCATAACTTCTGATTGACCAATTTTCAGGACTGGATCACAGGTTCACTGCGGAGTTGACTCCATTCTGCATGACAGCTGCAAAGGCACATTTCTCCAGAAAACATCATTTGAGGGGTGAAAATCAAGGGCGCCTTTTTGAAAAGTTGCTCTTTTTCTTCCAAACTTAGCCATTTCTGGAACTGACCAAAATAACATTAAAACTCTGACTGCAAGCTGCTGAGTCATCTTCTGATCTGACGGAAACAGGCAACGGAAAGCTGAACGTAACACAGACAAATTGAATATCTGAGATCATCAAAAAGAAGGCATTAGAGGCTTGAAAAGCCCAGGCGCCTTTCTGAAAAAGTGCTCTTTTGCTCATTCCTTGATATTTTGACCAAGATTTGACCCCATGTTTGACCTCTGGTTCAGGCACTTCTGCAACTCAGATTCACCCACTGACGGATGCGTCGCGAAGCTTGAACAAATGTGAGATAAACATCTCAAGTGGCATTTAGTCAAAAACCTTCATTTGACACCTCAAAAAGATGGGCGCCTTTCTCAAAAGCTGCTTTTTTCCAGTTAGCCAATTCGCCTCCTCTCGCTTTTGCGCTATATCTTCAGAACTTGCACGAAGTCTTTGACAGGCTTAATAGCCCATTGCGAAGCTGACATGATGCCGGACAAATGTCTGTTGGAGGTGACAAACCCTAAAAACAAGATCTGAGCCCCTAAAAGATAGGGCGCCCTTTTGAAAATGTGCTCCCCTCTCCAGAGATCAAAAATTTTGATGATTTTCCTTCAGATTTTCACTTTTCTTAAATTTCTTCAGTAACAGACTGACATGACACTAACACCAACTCCATATTTAAAAACCCCAAAAACGACCTTCTGACATCACTTTAACAAGATTAAGACTCAATTAAGCAAAATGCCTTAGTGAAGCAAAAATTTGGGTTTTGGGTACAACAATTGTCATGGCATTCCATCACCATGAGACCACATTTCTTTGAGGCATTTTTTCAAACAATTCACTACCTTGTCTATGGCTTGTCATGGCCTTCCATCACACCATGAGACCACATTTCTTCGAGGCATTTTTTCAAACAGTTCACTGCCTTGTCTATGCTATTGCTTACTATTATGCTTTGACAGATTCTTTCCAAGCATCCATAGTTTGTTCGAAAGCACCTGTTTTAGGCTTTTAGCCATAGCAGCAAGGCAGTGAACTGTTTGATAAAATGATCTGGTAGATATGTATGAAAAATGTCATACCATAGACATTGGCAGTGAACTGTTTGAAAAGATACCTCAAAGAAATGTGTTCTCATGGTGATGGAATGCCATGACAATCCATCGCCATAGGCATTCATCATGACATTTCATCACCATGAGACCACATTTCTTTGAGGCATCTTTCAAACAGTTCACTGCCTTGTCTATAGCTTGTCATGGCATTCCATCACCATGAGACCACATTTCTTTGAGGCATTGTTTCAAACAATTCACTGCCTTGTCTATGCTATTGCTTACTATTATACTTTGATAGATTTTTTCCAAGCATCCATAGCTTGTTCGAAAGCACCTGTTTTAGGCTTTTAGCCATAGCAGCAAGGCAGTGAACTGTTTGATAAAATGCTTCGGTAGACATGTATGAAAAATGTCATAGCATAGACAAGGTAGTGAACTATTTGAAAAAATGCCTTAATGAAATGTGGTCTCATGGAATGCCATGACAAGCTAATGCAATTGAACAGCTTGCAATGTGAAGTAATTGCATAACTGCTTAGGTTGACTTTGTAAAAAACTATATTGTAATTGAAATTTTGTCATCTATCAGCATCTAGTTATTAGTTATGCAATGTGAAGTAATGCTTTGAGTTTGAAAGATGTGCAATGCAATGAATGTAATCAGCGATATGAATATAAACTACAAAAATCTATTTTCTACATTTCACTAGTTAAACTCTTTATTTTATTTGCTCTCTATATCTCTATGCTGTGGAAATGCCTTTCGATTTCAAATAAAATAGTTTTCATCTCTTGTTCTACAATTTTTTAGGCTCTTTTTAAATCCGATTTTTCTCGATTTTTTCGAAAAATCTTATACTTTTGGTTTGCCGATTTGTAGTAAGCCCAGATGGATGCTGATAATAATTTTCTGATCTGATGTTTTTGTTTTGTTTTGATTGTTTTTGGTTTTTTTGTGTTTTTTTGAAATGCAATGCTTTGAAAAGTAAATGCTGATATAACCAAAAACATGAACAGCAAATAGATATTTGTATGCAATTGCAAAAATATGATCCTTTATTACTTCTATCAGCTCTAACAACTTTTTATTTGCACATGATCATTAATCTATGGCATGCAAGAAATATATATACAAAATTATTAGGAGAACCTGATAGATGCCTAGGAAACCCTTGATCAAATTCTGATGCAGCAGATTGTCACTCTTTTCCCAGCTTCTTTGTTTGCAAATTGATTATCCAACCCAGCCGTACCAAGTACAAATGAAGCCAGCTTGAGAGATGAGGCGTTTCCTCGAAGGTGATGGCGTTTTGTCCTTCCCAGGCCGTACGACTTCCTCACAGCAATTAATGCACTCAATAAAAAAAAAAAAATTGTCACCTCCAATGAAGATTAATGGCTGCTGTATGCTTTATTAATCAGGCTTATATCTGATATGCAAACTCCTGATAAACACATGAAAATTTCTTCAAATCTGCCCAATGGAGACTCCTGAATGAAGCCCCTCTTATGCCAAAATTCGGTGGATCTTCCACCACCTCAAATCAGCTATTCCACTGAAGATTTTGCGTTCTCCAATAGTGAATGAAATCTGAAACCCCAGCTTCAGGTATTGAAACTCAGCCAAAAAGCAAAATCAAGTCTTCACACTATGAAGTTGATTTTGCAAGTGGAGTTTATATACCTCCTCTAAAAGTTCGATTTTCTTCATGTGACTTTTTAGCCATTAAAAATTACATGAACTCCACTTTTAAGTTGAAGTTAAACTTTGGCTTCAATTAAATAATATTTAAAACACTTAATGAAGGGTAATTGTCTCATTGACTTTAAGTGGCCCCCTTTCATATAAAGTTAATTAATAAATTTATAATATAACTTCTTATTATTAAAATATCATTAATACCTCTTCCCTTCATTAATAACTTATTAAATATGCCATGATTAATCGTGCCACCCATGTCATTGCCAAAGTCAGAGTCCAGGTGCCCTGCCAAAAATAGTATGACCATAAATATCACTTACTATAAATAGTAAGTGTCCAAAACTGAGTCAATGAACAAGTGCAGATGCTAGAACCTGAACCCACGGAAACCACTGCCATGTGTAATGTCCCAAATACTGGGGAAACAGTCCAAATGGACCCTCTAAACACAATTGCTAGCTCATGAGGGTCAAGTGATGAGCTAACCCCTGATCACCTGATGCTGACTAAGGAGGGGACATTACACAATTTATTCCCCAAAAGATTTTTGTTGCTATGATAGACAGTATTGAAGGGTGACGTGGTGCCATAGACTTCAGTGTAGGAGTGTAGAGACCGTGTATGAAGCTGCTGTCCCATCAAGGGAATTGCATGCCCAAGCACCAAGTCACATCAAACCAATAGACACCACCACCATAGTGAATGTGGCTGACGTGGTAAGGAGAAAGGTCAAGGGGGTCACCGCTGCTATTGAAGGGAATCGCAACCATGTCTGGAGGAGTCACGTCCCATTAAGAAATGACTATTTTACTTACAGCTTTCATATCCTTGTGAGGAAGTCACGCAGCTCTGGACATTTCAGAATATTTACTGTAAAAGACAATTTTACAGCTTGCACTCCAGGTCAGCCATTGTTATGTTATTTCACAAGTTTATTTGATAAACATTTTATGATTGTAATTTTTTTCAAGCATAATATACTAGAGTGTTGTTGCTGGTTAATGTTTTATACTCCATTTTGAATGTTAAATGAATGCTACTCATTATAGAAATGAGACCCACAATGTTATGAAGATTACTTCCACAGTCCACACAAACTATTTGACAAAATTTGTGTGCACATGAAGTTATGAAAATGGGAAAATTTTGCATAGAAAATTATCTCAAGATATTTCATCGAAAAAATAGTCAACCGGATTTAGAGATTAAAAAGCATTTAAAATTTGTATTTTTCATTCATTTTTTGTGACAAACCCTTCAAGCAATGGACAAAAGAAAAATCAATGGCTAGGGCACAATTTTGATTATGCATTTGACTTTAAATTCTCACGATTCTGCTTGGCTTGATTCTAGTGTCCTAAGTGTATAATAATTTAATGAAGGAAAAAGGCTTCGATACTAATAAGTTTGTACAAAATCTAGCTACAAAAATGCCAAGGTTTGTGAATATGTTATATTTGGTTTTTCAGTTCCTGATTGGATTCATATGTAACACAAAATTAAATCCATTGAAGACTTGTATTTGCTCGAAGATGTAATTGGATCCTATCATGTGATCCACTGAGATGTACTGAATGTCAAACCTATTTTGATTAGAAATTATACTTAGAAAATTTTCAAGCTTCAAAGTGTATCCCTAACAATAATATGGATTATTTTAAATCATATTTCTAAAAGTTAATGTATTTTTTAATGTTCAATAAATTTGTTGAATTACTGCTGAATTTTTCCCCAAGTTTTTGCTGAGTCCAAACTTTTTAAAAATTTGGGTCAGCCAAGTAGTTGCCAAGTCCAAGTTTCTAGCCATGACATTATCATCTTGATCCCTTCTGATACAAAACGTAGGAACTTCATTATTTTTGTTAATTTTATGATCAGATTTAATACACAGAATTTAATTCAAAAATCAGACACAAAGACACAGCAGATACCCTGGGAAAACCCTCCTCTTGAGGGAGAAAAACCCAACAACAATATATCACTTATATATTGATACGTAAACACAAGAGTCTCCTTTACAAAGGCCGATATGAAGGCCAATAATAGGCACCACAAACTGATGCAAATACAGCAACACAATGATGTAAATCTCAGTGATAATACACAGCCTTCTAAGAATCGATCTGCACTAGAATACAAACTCGCACTTGAGGATATCAAACTTTTGTGAATAACCGAACTGAATAAATAGATGATTACAATGGACGAATCAACGAGTATATATACAAATGAATAGGAGAGACGCATCCCTTCTAATTGTTCATGTCGGCCCTTCTAATTGTTCATGTCGGCCCCTATCCAAAAGTCATGACTTTAAGATACATGATGTCGGCTTCAATAAATCGCGTCTCTTCATGGATGTCGGCCTCAATAAACAAATCACAACTCTTCATAACAAATGATGTCGGCCTTAATTAAATCGCACCTTCATAAGAAATCGTGCCTCTTCAGTATTTGAATCAAGGTCGGCCTTGATAGAATATTGAACCACTTCATTAAATCGCAATATATATAAATTAGATAGTCAAAGGCTATTATCTAATTTATTCAATATGTAAGGGAGATCGGCTGGAAGTAGAGACCGACGTTGTACATGAACATCAACACTCCCTCTCAGCTAGGGAGAATACTTCTAGCTGCACAAGACATATCACCTCAACGTGATGTCTACCACAATGGCTACAACCAAATGTGGAAAGGAAGAATATCACCTCATCCTGATATTAGATATAACCTCAACATGATATCACCCATAATGGGTACAACCATATATGGTATGTACAAGTGTTCGTCACTTGCGTGATGTTGTCACCTCAACATGACTTTCACCATGGCTCTCCCAGAGGGTGAAACACAAGTACAAAAATCATCACGGATTCTCTCACGTGATGCTATCATGGAATCACACATATGACATCCACCATGACTCTCTCAGAGGGTGGAATCAAGGGATTTCACCTCGAACTTCTCTTACCGAGAAAAACTCATTAATCAAGGGATTTCACCTCGAACTTCTCTCACAGAGAAGAACTCATTAATCAAGGGATTTCACCTTGAACTTCTCTCACAGAGAACTCATTACAGGCTATCACTGATACTGAGACTCTTTCTCAATTAAGGCTGGATTCTCCACCATACCAAGCTTATCTCGAAAGTACACAAACTTTATCTTGGAGAAAGGCTTGGTGAGAATGTCTACCGTTTGCTCATCAATGCTGATATACCTCAACTGTATAGCCTTCCTCAATACCATATCTCTGATATACTGGTATTTTATCTCAACATGCTTGGTTCTGTCATGAAACATAGGATTGACAGAAAGCTTCACACAACTCTGGTTATCACAATGAATGATACTAGGCTCCATTGATTGTCCAAACAATCCTGCAAAGAGCTTACGAAGCCACACTGCTTCCCGAGCTGCCATACAAGCTGCAATATATCCTGCCTCTGTTGTACTCAATGCTACAGATGACTGCTTCCTGTTGCACCAGGAAATCATAGCCGATCCCAAACTGAAGCAACATCCAGAGGTGCTCTTCCGATCTGTGACACGCCCTACCCAATCAGAATCAGTATAACCATGCAATTCCAAGTCTACATCTAAAGAATATCTTAACCCATATCCAACTGTGCCACGCAAGTATCTCAACATATGTTTAGTTGCAACAAGATGTATCTGTCTAGGTTCACACATGAACTGACTAAGTGCACTCACAGCATAACAGATATCCGGTCTGGTGTTAACTAGATACATCAAGGACCCAATCAGTTGTTTGTACATAGTAGGATCCACCAAGTCTGGACTAGCTACAGCCTCCTTCAATTTATGTAGATTGATCTTCATAGGTGTAGACATGGATTTGCAATCCATCATACCAAACCTCTTAAGTACATCAATGGTGTACTTCCCTTGACTTAGAATCATCTCATCTGATTTCTGCCAGACTTCTAAGCCAAGGAAGCAGTGCATAAGTCCAAGGTCTTTCATCTCAAACTCAGTGGCCAACTCTTTCTTACATTTGATGATTAAGTGCTCTTCTCCAGTAAGAATCAAATCATCAACATATAAAACCAAAATCAATGCTTCACCATCAATTACCTTAAAGTACATATTAGAGTCAGCATCATTCTTCAAGAAGCCCAAACTTGACAGGTAACGATCAATTTTTCCATACCATGCACGAGGAGCCTGCTTAAGACCATACAAGGCCTTCTTCAGCTTGCAAACATGAGACTCCTTCCAATGTACCTCGAACCCATCAAGTTGCTCGATATTAACTTCTTCCTTGATCACACCATTTAGAAAAGTTGTCTTCACATCCATTTGATGAATCTTCCGTCCTCTAGATGCAGCAATGGCAATGATAGTCCTGACAGAAGTATAGCGAGCAACAAGAGAAAAAGTTTCTTCATAATCAACTCCCTCTTTCTGAGAGAACCCTCGAGCCACGAATCTTTCCTTGTACTTCTCTATGCTCCCATAAGCTGCATGTTTAATCTTGAAGAGCCATTTCAAAGATACCACAAATTTGCCTTCAGGTCTAGGAACAATGTCCCAAACATCATTCTTGAGAATTGATTGGTACTCCTCTGACATAGCATCTTTCCAAACCTATTGACTGGAAGCTTCCTCCACGCTAGAAGGCTCAAACTCAATAATCTGACTCATCAAGGCAACATAACTGGAGAACTTATGTGGCCTTTTACTTTCTTTGAATGTACCTCTAGGAGCTGCGAACCTTTTAGCCTCTTGCATAGTTTGCCTAGCCCAAAGATGTCTCTTTCTTCTAATCACAATATCGGTAGGCCCATCAGTAGGTTCCAAGGGCTCAACTGGATCAACATCTTCCTTCGGTTCTGAAGTCTCCCTCTGAATCTCAAGAGTATGGTCAACTTCCATATCCTGAGGAGGCTCATCATAGTCAATCTCCACATGAGTTCCCTTGGATCTTCTAAATGCAACATCTTCCTCGAATGTGACATCTCTACTAATTTCAATCAATTTCTAACCTGGAACATATATCCTGTAGGCTTTTGATGTCTCACTGTAGCCCACAAATATTCCCTTCTTGCCAGAAGGCTCCAACTTAGTTCTCTTTTCTTTTGGAACATGAACATAGACAGGAGATCCAAAGATCCTCAAATGACTAACTTCGGGCTTCTTCCCTGTAAAGGCTTCTTTCTGAGTCATATTCTCCAAGACCTTGTGAGGACTTCTATTCTGAACATATACTGCAGTCCTAGAAGCTTTTGCCTATAAGAAGGTTTGTAGATCCTAGTCATGAATCATGGCTTTTGCTGCTTCCACAATCGTCCTGTTCTTTCTTTCTGCAACACCATTCTGTTGAGGATTATAGGGAACACAAAACTCCCTCTTAATCCCAGCATCAACACAGAAATTTCGAAAGCTACCAGAGGTGTATTCTCCTCCATTATCAGATCTAAGGATCTTGATTCTTTTACCAGAAAGATTCTCTACTAGAGCTTTGAACTCCTTCAACCTTTCTAACACTTCCTCAGATTCTTTAGTTTTCAAAAAATAGATCCAAGTCTTTCTATAGTGATCATCAATAAAAAGAACATAATACAAGAAACCACTCGAAGAAGGAACAAACATAGGTCCACATAAATCAGAATGAATAAGGTCTAAAATACACTTAGATCTACTTTCTCTACTATGGAAAGGAGCTTTTGAATTCTTACCCATAGCACATCCTTTGCAAGTTCCCTCATGCTCTTGATTGAACTTAGGAAGTCCTGTGACCATCTTCTCCATGATAGGTAAGGCTCGGAAGTGAAGGTGAGCCAACCTTCAATGCCACTGATCACATAGGCTTGGAGAATCATGAACTAATGCTTGTAGAGGACGTGTACATAGCCTATAGAGGCTTTCACGTCTAACACCAATTACTTGAGCATCCTTGAAACTGGAATTCTCCATCCACACAAGAACTTTTCCTTTGGAGAAGGCAACTTGATATCCTTTATCTTCTAGAGCTGAAATGGAGATGAGATTGCGCTTGATTCCTAGAACATAAAGAACATCTCTCAACTGAAGTGTAATGCTGGAATCCAAATGAAGAGTATAGGTCCCAATCCCTTTCACAGAGTAGCCAGCATCATCTTCGATGATAACTTGTTCGGAAGAATCTTTCTCCACCAAACTTGATAAGTGCTCCTTAAATCCGGTAATGTGTCGAGAAGCACCACTGTCGATCAGCCAAGTGTTGGAATATATAGGTACATTGCTTGACAATGCTGAATAGAACAAGTATTCACATGAATCCTTCTGTGGAGAAACATCATCAACATCTGCAACAGTGGCTTGTTGCTTAGGTCTAGTTGGACAATGCTTAGCAAAGTGGTCAAACTTATCACACCTAAAGCATTGAATCTTGGACATGTCTCTCTTCTTCTTGGAGGCGGGTGTATCATCATTTCCCTTATCTCGATTCCTCTTGAAGAACCCTTTCTTCCCATCTTTTCCTTTCTTCTTCGAAGCATGGGAGGTGAGAACATGAATATCTTCATTCTTTGAACTTTGACCAATGCCTCTAGCCACCAACCTTGATTCTTCTTGAATGCAGTCTGCCCTTAGACGATCAAACTTAGGCAATTTTGATCTTGCACTGATTCCCTGAATGTAGGATTCCCAAGACAAAGGAAGACCATTGAGAGCAAGCATAGTCAAGTCTTTGACGTCAACCACATGGCCAATTGTTGAGAGTTGATCTCTCAAATCTGAAATCCTCATGAACTATGCAATCACTGATTCTCCTTTCGCCATCTTCACATGGTGTAGTTGCTACTTCAGTGCAAGTGCCTGGTTGGTATTGTTGATTTCGTACATTTCTTCCAATGTTTTAAACATGTCTCTTGCCGTCTTCAACTTAGAGACAATACGAACGATATGATCCTTAACGGAATCAACCAATATTTTCATTGCCTTGATATCTTTCTTCTTCCACTGCAACTTCTCTTCTTCCTCCTCAGGTTCAAGAACACTGGACTCCACAAACTCACCCAAGTCATTCTCTTGCAAGGTAAGCATGATCCTGAATCTCCATGATGTGAAGTTGGATCTCCCTCGAGTCTATCCTCAATCTTCAAACCGTTCACCATCTTGACTAAGGTAGGGATAGACAAAGAAGTATAAAGAAGAGAATAGAGTATCGTTGTAAGAACAAATCTGATCACGATCTCCTCGAACCCACTCTGATACCATGATAATTTTATGATCAGATTTAATGCACAGAATTTAATTCAAAAATCAGACACAAAGACACAGCAGATACCCTGGGAAAACCCTCCTCTTGAGGGAGAAAAACCCAACAACAATATATCACGTATATATTGATATGTAAACACAAGAGTCTCCTTTACAAAGGCCGATATGAAGGCCAATAATAGGCACCACAAACTGATGCAAATACAGCAACACAATGATGTAAATCTCAGTGATAATACACAGCCTTCTAAGAATCGATCTGCATTTGAATACAAACTTGCACTTGAGGATATCGAACTTTTGTGAATAACTGAACTGAATAAATAGATGATTACAATGGACGAATCAATGAGTATATATACAAATGAATAGGAGAGACGCATCCCTTCTAATTGTCGGCTTCAAGAAATCACGTCTCTTCATGGATGTCGGCCTCAATAAACAAATCACAACTCTTCATAACAAATGATGTCGGCCTTAATTAAATCGCACCTTCATAAGAAATTGTGCCTCTTCAGTATTTGAATCAAGGTCGGGCTTGATAGAAGATCGAGCCACTTCATTAAATCGCAATATATATAAATTAGATAGTCAAAGGCTATTATGTAATTTATTCAATATGTAAGGGAGATCGGCTAGAAGTAGAGACCAACGCTATACATGAACATCAACAATTTTAAGGGGTAAACACTTTTGACCCAGAGCTATGAACCGGTGAGGTCACAAACAAGGGACCTCATTCAAAAATTAAACACTCAACAATTACACCCTAGTGGGGTTTGAACCTTGATGGCAAGAACAACACCACAACTTAACCATCATACCATGCCACTATTGCCACAAAACTTGGGAACTTTATCATCCTTAAGAATTTCAAATTGTTAAAAACCTTGTCTACTAACTTGAGCCATGCTTGATACAAGTTGCATCACCTTTGGGAATTAAATGTAGTAGATTACCTATGTTTCTTCACTTGTGTCCTCTTTCATATTCATCTGTCTCTTATTCTCCATTCCATAGTTTACATACTCGGATTCAGAGAGTACTCGAAAAGTCCAAAATTTTTGACTCGGAAAATACTCTGCAACTTAAAAAGTATACAAATAATTAAAAAATTAATTTAAATACTTTGAAATATTAAATTTTAATATAAACTTTAAATTATAACAATAATAAATATATTATAGTTAAAAACTAATTTAATATATTAATCTAAATAATATTGATATATCATATATCAATAGTAAACATATTAAATAATAGATATATTATAGTTAAAAAATTAATTTAAATATTTTAAAATATTAAATTTTAATATATTAATAAAAAGACAAATCAAAATTGTTTAAAAAACTAAAATATAAAGATATTAAATTTTATTTGGAAAATAAAAACATAACCTAAAAATTAAAATTCACTATCAAAAACTCACACCATTGTATTGTTTATCAAAAACTAAGATTATGAGGACGAATGACGGGTTTTTTGTTTATTTGGACGAGTTTATCGAGTGTTCTCTGTCCTTGCACACGAAACCTCACACTATTAATTTCTCATTCTTCCATTTGCAGCCCGACTTGTCTACGACAATTTCGCACAACTGTAGCGCAGATTGGAGCGCATCAAAAACCCGTCAATTCGTACTCATTGAACACCGCAAGCAGATAAAAAGAGGGTTTTATAGGCGTTTAAAAATACACTACAATGAATCCGCATGTAAAAACAAGGGCTTTATAGGCATTTACAAATATGCTACAATGACTCTGCGAGTAAAGGTAGAAAATACTCGGCCAGACATTTTCCGTGCGATTAATCGGCTACTTGGCGATTAATCGCCAAGTATGTAAACTATGTTCCATTCCATGCCCTATGACTGTTTTGGAGTTATATCAGTCTCTAATATTGTCTAACCTACTCATTATGCCAAATAAAGTTTGTTTATTGTCTCATTTTCTATGTAACTTAAAAACCTTTTGTAGAGGCTTCCTTATAGATAGGTCAATTGTTATTGAGCGAAGAGTAGCCAGGTGGAAAACATCTAAACCTTCTCTAATGCTACTATCATAGACCATACCACTGAGTTCATGAATACTGCAAACTACAAGGACACAAGCTAAACAATGAACAATACATTGCAGAACAATCTGTGAAACACAAAAAGAGGCAACCCAAGTGCGCATACATCCACCTATCATGCTACCATATAAAATGAAGAACAATATACATGGAAGCATTCAAAGGAAATCTGTAAGGGATCCTAACAAGGATAAACACACTTCCTGTCAAATATTAAGTTCTAGACATGGTAACACCATTTCCTAAGTGAAGAAAAAAAGAATTACCTCCATCAACCGAGGACTGAAAATTTCTTCTCGAAAATTTGAATCCAAACTTTGTGCGGCCAGATCAATAATAGATCTGAAATTATCAAAATATAAATAAGCAAACAACTAAGATTACAGTATTTGCAGCATTTCAAGCATATGACATAAATAGATTACTGGAAAAGAAAATTGTTGTATGAGAAGCCTCAATTCAAGTAATACCATGTGGTGACATCCTAAACTATAAAGTACAAAATATAGGAAACTCTTCAAACAGCCAAAAGTTTGACCTATTTAACAAAAACCAAGTAACTAAAACAGTCAAAAAGCCACAGATAATTAAGATATTAATTTCTCATGAGTATTGACATCACATTTCCAAACATTAGCTTCATATTGGCACTTAGACAGAGCTTACATGCAGAAGACTATGTCATCCATTTGAGTAAAGCAAACCAGTATCCATTCACTTGAAGAAACATTTCTATTGTGTAAGATATGGGATTACATAGAGAAAAATTAAGCAATGGAAGCAAAATAGAAATTAACTGCTCATAACTTGAAATTAGTGGAAAGAAATCCCTCCTTCAAACTTTTAAATGTCAAGTAACATACTCAAGTTTAAAAAGAGCACTTTAAGTTGTTTCTTATCAAATCATTTTCCACAGCATTACAATTAATACCATTAGACCTTGCAGAAGAATTTATAAATACCGAGAGAGAATCAAAACAGGATGATTTTCTGGATCAATATCTGACAATTGAGCTTGTATTGTCTCTGGAACCTGCAGAACAGTAAACAAAAAACTGTGGTTGCAACTATATTCTGCATTACTTAAATAGAAAGCATGCATTGCAACTTATTCTGCATTACTTAAATAGAAAGCATGCATTTCTTAAACTTAGTAACATTTAATTACATCTGTAGGACCAATCACATGATGCACTACAATTATCAGGCAACATTTATTAAATTATTAAAATCAAATATAATTCGGAGCATTCTCTTCCATCTGATCTACACATCTAAGTAATGTTTACAAAATTCTTATCAAATACAAGAATAACAAAAACAAAAACTTACGATCCAAATTTTACTTTTGCTTTTCCAAGTCCTATGCTTTCTTTGCTAAAAGTGCTGCATAGCAACATCTGATGTAGCGGCAGCTCCTGTGTTTGTCATTCTTGTGAATAACCTGTTGATTTGGTTACTTTTTTGTTTTTTCTCTCAATATAATACATATAGCCCTTGATTTATAATATGTAGCCTTGATTCAACATTTATACTCCGTGACTCAAGGTAATCAAAAGTATAAATCTGCCTGACAAAGAGAATGCCAAACCACCAACAAAGAAATACCAGGTTTACAGAACCAAAAAGGGTGCAAAAAATGCAACCATGGCCTCAGCGTGAGATCAGGAAACCCAGTCTTCAAAGTGTTGCTTTTTTTTTAAAGTGTTCCAATTTTGATGAAGACCATTTTTAGACATAGTAAAATGATTTATTTTTGAAAGTTTTTAGATATTTTCAAAAAGTAATATTATTTTTAAGTACAATGATTTATTTTTGAAAGTTTCTAGCTATTTTCAAAAGGTATTATTTTTAGCTCAAAAGCAAGCTATATTATGACACATTTATGATGTACTTTTGATTTTTTTTATTTCATTAAGAACTAAAACTAAGAGAGCAAAACTTATTTATAGAGGTAAGATAGGCATGCAGGGATCCAAACCGCTGGTGGAAATCATCGAAACAAGATTTCACGCACTGTAACACCAAATGGTGAATTTTGGTACTCTATGTGCTACTTTTCATTATTCAAGCTTATTTGCAATCTCTTGTGAAAATTTTACCACATTAGAGAAAAGTGGGTAGTGAGTTTAAGCTTTCCACCAAATTTATTGCTTACTAGGTGGTATTTGCTCCTTACTCTGATATTCATTATTTAATTTATATGATCTCATAAAATCATATTTTGTTTTAACAATCAGTATTTTGTGCATGTACTTTTTGTTCTTACAACCTATTCAGAAACTACTGCATGTTTGTTTTCCATCCAAAAATAAGAAAATCCTTTGCATGAGGTACTTAAATGTTGTTTTAACTTAAGCCTGTTGCAAAGACCCAAATATGTTGTGTTTGCATGTTTACTTTTCACAGTATACTAAACTCCAAATCAAAACTTGTAAATGTTGTGAAATCTGTACTTTATTTTCTTTAGACTAAGGGAGCCTTGCCTACAAATTTGAAGAGAGGTCCTACCTCACATACTAACTCGTTTTGCTTTTGTTCCAAAAGGGTAAATCATATATATCCGAATGAAATGTTTCTGCACTTCTGAAATATTATAAGCTGTCCATTTAACCGATACAACACAATAAATTTACATGATTGAAGGGATTATTGTATAATTACACCAATTTAATCATACAGTACCCTCAATTTAACAGTACTATTATACATGTTCAAATATTTATTGAAACAAAGCATCCTTCAATTCAAGATACATAGCATGTGCAATAACACCCAATTAAAAAATTGGAACTCGTTTATATCCAAATGAAATGCTTCTGCACTTCTGAAATATTATAAGCTGTCCATTTAACTGACACAACACAATAAATTTACATGATTGAAGGGATTATTATATAATTACACCAATTTAATCATACAGTACCCTCAATTTAACACTAGTATTATACGTGTAAAATATACATGTTCAAATATTTATTGAAACAAAGCATCCTTCAATTCAAGATACATAGCATGTGCAATAACACCCAAAAAAATTGGTGCAGTGAATGATATAATAGATATTATGATAGAGATAAATAGCAATGATCTACTAGATTTCTCACCTTGGTAAGTGCAACCTAGTGAAACAAACATTGTAATCAAAACCATAAAGGCCAAGGAAGCAAAATGCAAAACAATAACATAGCTAACAACCAACCCTCATCTACATTATGAATGGAGAAATTAATGATTCAGCTACTTACCCCAAAGATTGCCCTAAACATTTGGAACTCTATCACAACATAATATAGAATAAATTCAATTCACCTTTTACCTCCACAATTAAATATGTTAGTATATATTATTCTTATAAATTAATATGGCAAACAAATTGCCATCATGGGGAGAGAGATTCATAAGAACATGGCTATTTACCACCAATTTGATTGTATTGAGTTTTCATACAATAACTTTTAGCTCTTTTTTGTTCAAAAATCAATATAACACTCCATAAAGGCAATTCAATTATTTATTTATAATCCGTTTTCTCTACATTTGAAAGATGTGCCATAAAGCTATAATTTCTCTAGACAACAAGTAAATTAGAAATTACCAGTGGTGTCTCTCCATCATCTGTGTCTGCAAGAACATGTCCAGATATTAACAAAAGCCAGTGAAGCTCCTCCATAATACAAGTGAGATCAGTTCTTGCATCCCTTCCCTGCGAGTTCAAAATCAAGTAGTGTGCATATATTAGTTTTTAATTAATAAGTTTACAATAGAAAAGAGAAGCAACTAACATGAACACTTTATCTATTTAGGGGTCAGATTACAACATCAATAAGACATTTTATACCAGCCCAAAAGAAGATTTTCAAAAATCCTGATAAACAGAATTTTATTTTAATAATAATATCTAAATCCCTAGGATAGGGATAGGGATAAAGATACAACAGTTTTTTAGAGATCTATGTATACATATATATATGAGCAAGATGCTACCAAAGGAGGTAGCTCCCTATCATTGAAAATGAAATCAGCAAAAATAATCCTCTCATCAAAGGACCAGAAATGTATTCAAAACATTTCCCAGTTTACATTAAATACATAGTTCCACGGGGACGCGTCCCCCTCAAAAAAGTGGTCGTCTCGGAGACGGGGATGTTTCCAAGACGCGGGGACGTCAGGGAAACGTTCCCCCGCCATCTCCCCGTCCCCTGGATGTTTCCTTCACAAGGAATCTTTTTCGTGTCTCAGAGTCTTTTCGGCGTCTCCAAGTTTCCCACGTCCCCCTATTAAAATAATGATTTTTTTTTTTTAAATTCAAAAACCAAATCTTTATCATAAAACAATTAAATTTGCCGGTATTGGCATGGTGTGATGGTTTATAGGTGGCATTGTTGTTCTTGCCACCAAGGTTCAAACCAGTGGTATTGTTGAATGGTTGTATCCAGTTCATAGCTCGGTCAAAAGCGTTTACCCCTTGAATAAAAAAATAAAATAATTAAATTTAAAGTTTAAAATTTTAATATTATATTATTATTAGTTATTTGTTATTAACTTATTATAAATTAAAATTTTATGACTTACTCTAAAGTCAAGTCTAAATCAAAAAAAATTGTTTCAACTCATTTTTCATTTTCGTGTGCGCTCCGTGCGACTACGTTTGGCGTGAGACTAAGAATCTGAGCCCTGAGAAGGAAGAACTCAAACTAAGAAGTTGAGAACTGATTCAATCAAACCAAGAGAGCTTAGCTATGCGTCAGGACTCAAAACCAGGTATTTGAATCTTTGATTTAGGTTTTTTAATTTTAATATTTTACTCTTAAAAAAAAAAATCATTTTGTAATGCCCGACCTGACACACAGACAAGGGTATTGGAGTCTTGGACCACCTGCAGTCACTGTGGAGTGTGGAACGAATGCCTCAAAAAGGTGTCAGCTCATGGACCGGTCGTAGTCCATGAGCTGACACCCCTTTGAGGCATTCGTTCCATAGTTCACTGCGGTGAACTGTTGACAGGCCTCAAAGGGATGTCAGCTCATGGAATGCGTTCTCAAGGTAGCAGCAAAAGCCTGAGACAACTGGGGGCACTAGATTAGGGAAGTGTCACATGTGTGAGCTTACATGGTTTGGCAGCATTACAAGAACTAATGCACACTTTCTTCTTATTCGAGGCAAAGGTGTAAATGTATGCAAAGTTGCGGCAGGTAACTTGAAGTACAGGGCTGAAATTTTAAAATTATGGGGTTGTAATGAGGATGAAGTGCCTACATCTGCTACATTGCCAAATAAGAGTATGGGTGATCAGATTTCAACAATGTCTACTTCTCCTTTGCAGAGTCAAAGGCCACCAAATCCGTTCAGTTCAAGTGCAGCAGAGCCTAGGGGGAAACGTAAGATGGCATCTTCACAACCTTTAGCAGATTTATTCAATGTGCAGGCAAAGGATGAGGCAGATGATGCCATTGGAAAATTCTTCTTTGCCAATGGCATTCCATTCCACGTGGCTCGCTCTCCTTATTATAAGGAAGTTGTGTCAAAGATAATAAGGGCAAGACAATCATATGTGCCACCAAGGGAGAATAAATTGAGGACAATAATCTTAGATCAAAACTATTCCAAGATTAATATTTTGATGGAGAAGATGAAGAGAACCTAGGTCACAAGTGGATGCAGCATAGTCATGGATGGGTGGACGGACATTAGGCATCGTCCACTCATCAATATCATCGTCACATCTATAGTGAGCCCTTATTTCCTTAGGGCTATTGATTGTTCAGGGCATAGCAAGGATGCCCATTATCAGTTTCAGATCCTCAAGGATGCTATAGAGGAGGTTGGGCCACAAAATGTGGTGCAGGTAGTGACAAATGCGGCCCATGTGTGCAGAGTTGCAGGGAGGTTGATTGAGGCAGCCTATAGACACATTTTTTGGACTCGTTGTGTGCATGCTATGAATGATGCACTTAAGGACATGAGTAAAATCAGCTGGATCAAATCTATTGTCACTGATGCAAGAGATGTGAGATGTTTATCTGCGACCATCATCATTCACATGCACTTTTCAGGTCCTTCTCCAAGAAGGAATTCCTGAAGCCTGTAGAGACTCGGTATGCATCATACTTTATTCTCTTGGAGAGGATGCTTGAGTTGCAAGAGCCTTTGCAACTAATGGTAATGATAGCAGAATGGAACAGATGGCCTGAGTCGAAGACACAGCAGGGATTGAGGGTTAAGGAGGTGGTGAAGAATGATGTCTTTTGGGCTGATGCCAAATATATTGTCTCCATCATTGAGCCAGTCTTCAAAGTTATTAGATTTGGGGATTCTAATGCACCTTCCCTTGGAGAGGTATACGAATGCATTGATTCCATGCTTGATCAAATAAAGGCTAAAGTGCGAGAGAAGGACCCCACAATGCAATTCTACACCAAGCATATTTATCCAATCATTCAGCATAGATGGGAGAAACTCAACACTCCCTTACACATGGCTGCCTACGCATTGAACCCAAAGTGGTATGTGCCACATCTTGGCAGAGTGACACCTATAGGGATGTTGAGGTGAAGGAAGGGTTCATGAAGGCCATTGACAAAATGTATGATCCTATAGAGGCCAGCTTGCTTCGTACTAAGTGGACAAAATTTGCTACTCTTTGGGGATATTCAGAGGCAGCCAAAGTAGATTTGGAGACTGTCACAGGAGGACCCCAAGTTGTGGTGGACTATGCATGGGCCTAGATCTTTGATTACTACTCTAGCCATTCGTTTGTTGTCCCAAGTTTCTAGTTCTTCTGCTTCTAAGAGGAACTGGTCCACTTATAAATTCATCCACTCTGTTAAGAGGAACAAGCTCACTTCTAGGAGGGCAGAGAAGCTTTTGGCTGTCCATAGTGCCTTACGTCTCATTGATCGCAACACAACTACATACAAGGAGAGTCCAGCAACCAGATGGGATGTAGAGCCAGAAGAGCCAGCACAGATAGATGAGGATGCTACACAGACAGGGCTGGTTGGTATTGGTTTAGATGAGCTTGAGCATTTGGGGTCCCCGTCTGACGGTTCCAATGATGAGGAGATTGGCATGGAGCTTGGAGTTGGAGATGATTAGATCATTAGAGGCATCAAGCCATTAGCTATTTCCTATTTACTATTTTGTTTTTGAAGTTTGAAGTTTGAACACTATTGTGTTGATAACTTGATACTTGATTGTAATTATGAATCATGACTATGAAATTTTGAAATTCAAATTATGAATATGAAACAGCTAGTTCTCGTTCCAATCACAATGTCTATTAAGTTACAAGTATATTTTCATTTTGATTTTCATTGTTTCAATGTTCACTAGTTCAATGAAATCATTACAATGTGTTTAAACTCTAAAATTTACTTATTTCTTAGGCTTTTACAGTTATACATCTTTTTATAACTAATTTTCCAAGTACTATATGTATTTCAACGCACTGCTCCCCCGCCGCCCCCTCGCTGCCGTCCCCCTGTCGTCTCCTCGCCGCCTGTAAGGATTCCCACACAGTCTGATAGGAAAATTTAATGCTAACTTGTCTCAAGCAAATAATATCAGATACCAATTGCTTCATACAATATCATCATTCATACAGTGCATTACAATTATCAGATTTGTATATCGAAATGATTTCAAACAGTATTCTTCAGAAATCTTATCCAATAATCTTCAGATTAATTAGTAGGCTGCAATTACAACAATATCATCAATTCATAAAATCCAAAACACATACAGCGCCATGGATTTAAACTCGACTCAGCCACTACAGATCGCGTGCTACAAAGAGGATGTTGGCTCATCTGAGACACAATCCGACTATGCAAATTAATCGGATTTCCAAACAAGCCTAATCGGGCCACACACCCGGAAGAAACGATCACAACCAAGCTTCTGCTTCAAATGTCGATGCTCCCATCAAAGAGGTATGTTGTTGAGTTCTCAGCCATCATATACCGCCGGATGTGTTTGTTGGTCTAATGTGATGTATGGATTTGCACTACCGAGTTGAACTCCCAAATACCGATCTCTCTTTATTGTCGCGCCCGATGATGGAGATTGGTATGTTTGTAGATATTGACGCCTACGGGAAAGCGTGGAAGTCTGGGCACGAACCACCCGGAAATGAGACAGGGGATAGTGTCGTCCAGAGCCGTGAGGCTCGGCCGGATCGCCTAACGCACCCTCTGTAAATCGTGATGTCTGTGGTCGCGTCACTATGGAGAATGCGAACACTTCCCTATTGTATTTAATGCAGATGCATAACCTGTAATTCACGCACAACTGAAATGAGTGACAGAAGTTGAAGATGTAGAGCATGAATATCTCCAGGTGTAGCTACGCTCACCTGGTGCCTTGCCAAATTGAACTACGTCCTATTTGCACAGAAGGCCAGACCAAGGCCAAAGATTCATGATAATCCAGAATGAAAACATCGAACCAAATAAATACTACCTAGGCACGCAGAAATGAAGATGTCGGCCAAAAAGAACCAAAAATAAAAAACTATGAATTTAATTAAGCAACAACTAACTACAAGAAGTCGGCCCACAGAAAACTCTAATTTATCTATTTATTTATTTAGTGTTGAAAAACACTATTTTAAATATCACTTCCCGCCAAATGGTTAACTTAAAAATTCGGGAACATTACACCACCCCCAAACTTAGGCCCCCCACCCCCGCGCCCCCGAAACCCGTCCCCGTCCCCGTCCCCAAAACTCAGTGGAACTATGATTAAATAAGAGGAACAACAGACCCTCTTGTACTACTTGCAGTCTTTCCGTTTACTGCTCTAAAAATAAGTCTATATATATATATATAAGAGGAACAGCAAACCCTCTTCTACTATTTGCAGTCTTTCCTTTTACTGCTCTAAATAAAAGTCTATATACATATATATATACACACTATGTTGTCACATTTTCCTACGGACAAGTCACATCCATGTCTGGTTCAAACTGGATCTAGGATCCAGTCAAGTCTGCTTGCAGATTCGAACAATCTCCTGCTAAATGCCACTTGGTTCGGCTGCAAAATACCTAGGTGAACCCATCAATCCCTACAGTGCTTTTTTTTGTGTTGATTTTTATAAAAATTATGTGACTTTAACCTAGGTGCCCTAGAATTGATTCTAAACCCTAAAATTCACTTCTAAAACATATCAAACACCAAAACAAGTTCATTTTAGTTCATTTCTATTGCAAAAAACAAATATCATTCCAAGAGGCTAAACATTCATTTTTGCTTGTTGAATCAACGAAAGCAGTTGAAGATTGATCTTCAAAAGTTCTATAACAGTTGCATTGTCATTCCTACATATTTACAAGTGTCCATTGGCTGCCAATAAGATCATAGAAGGGTATTTTTGCAAAGAGGTAAGTTTTTGTTGATGTTATAGCAGCTTCGGGCTCATCCTTCCGGCCACGAGTCAAGACATAAATTCATATAGCCTAACAGCTATTCATTTATTGAGATAATTAACGTGAAGAGGCGCTTCACTTAGGCAACAATGTAATTTCTATTTTGGCCGACCTTCCTTGTATTCGCATCTTTTATTTGTACTCATATTTTTGTATTGTGGTCGACCTTGTACATGAAGAGGTGCGACCTCTCTCACATTGTGTATATATACAAGGTCATTTCCATTCATTCGATCATCAAGCAAGTTCGATCATTCCTTCTCTCAAGTGCGAATTTTATCAAGAGCAGATTGTGAATTTCTTCAAGGGCAGATTTGGATATCTAGGAAGTGCAGATTATTATCTGTCATTGCATCTAGTGTTGGTGCTGAATATTGGCCTTGTAATTGGCCTCATTGTAAAGAGAATTGCTGCCATTATTTATATATATAAAAGAGATCTTTGTTGCTGGGTTTTTCTCCCTCAAGTGGAGGGTTTTCCCAGGGTATATGCTGTGTTATTGTGTCTCATTTTGAATTAAATTTCTGACTTTTACATCTGATCATAAAACTAACATGGTATCAGAGCAGGTATAAGAAAGATCGTGATCAGATTTAGTCAAGCAGCGTTATCCTCCATTCTTATTCTCATCCTTGATTGCATCTATCTTTCATCAAGATGGTGAATGAGCTCAAGATCGAAGATAGACTTGAGGGCGCATCTAACTTCACATCTTGCAGATTCAGAGTCATGCTCGCCTTGGAGGAAAATGAGTTAGCAGCATTCGTGGAGGGCGAAGTTCCCGAACCATCCGATGAGAATGAGAAATTACAATGGAAGAGAAATGGCACTAAGGCGAAAAAGATGTTGGTGGATTCCGTGAAAGATCACATTGTGCCAATTATCTCCAAGTTAAAATCTGCAAGAGATATGTTCAAGACTTTGGAGGAAATGTATGAGATCAACAACACAAGTCGAGCTCTTGCATTAAAGCAACAACTTCATCATGTCAAGATGGCGAAAGGAGAATCCGTCATCTCATACTTCATGAAGATTTCCGAGTTGAGAGATCAACTCTCTACTATTGGGCATACTGTTGATGACAAGGATCCGACCATGTTGGCTCTCAATGGTCTTCCCTCATCTTGCGAGTCATTCATTCAAGGAATCAGTGCGAGATCAAAACTCCCTAAGTTTGATCATTTGAGGGTGGATTGTATTCAAGAAGAATCAAGGTTGGCTACGAGAGGCATTGGTCAAAGCTATACAAATGAAGATATTCATGTTCTTGCCGCTCATTCCTCGAAGAAGAAAGGGAAAGAAGGAAAGAAAGGATATTTCAAGAGGAATAGAGATAAAGAATCGGATGGTGCTCCTACATTCAAGAAGAAGAAGGACCCATCTCGTGTTCAATGTTTTAGATGTGACAAGTATGGTCACTATGCAAAGGATTGTCCAACCAGGCCTAAGCAGCAGGTTTCCATTGCAGATTTTGATGAGATCTCTCTACAGAAGGATTCAGGTGGGTTCCTATTCTATTCTGCTCTTTCAAGCAATGTGCCTACTGACAACAATACTTGGTTGATTGATAGTGGTGCCTCTCACCACATCACTGGATTTAGAGAGCATCTAACTGATTTGGTGGAGAGAGATTCTAGTGTTGAAGTAATTATTGGAGATGATGCTAGTTATTCTGTGAAAGGAGTTGGGACCTCCTCTCTTCACTTGGATTCCAGCATTTCCTTGCAATTGAGTGATGTTCTATTTGTTCTGGGTATCAAGCGAAACCTTGCCTCTATCTCAGCCTTGGAGGACAAGGGGTATCAAGTTGCATTCTCAGAAGGTAAAGTTCCTGCATGGCCAAATAACTCAAATATCAAGATTGTTCGGGTGATTGTAGTTCCACATGAGAGTCTCTATAGACTTTGCTCTCGTCCACTTCAAGCTCTGTTGCATGATTCATCAAGTTCGTGTGAACTTTGGCATAGAAGATTGGCCCATCTTCAGTTTCGAGCACTACCTACCATGGAGAAGATGGTTACGGGCCTTCCAAAACTCAACCAGGAGCATGAAGGCACTTGCAGAGGTTGCGTATTGGGTAAGAATACTAAAGGTCCATTTCATAGTAGTGAAAGTAGATCTAAATGTATTCTAGATCTTATTCATTCTGATTTATGTGGTCCAATGTTTGTTGCTTCTTTGAGTGGTTTCTTGTATTACATTATTTTTATTGATGACTACTCTCGAAAGACTTGGATTTATTTCTTGAAATCTAAAGAATCTGAGGAAGTACTTGAGAGGTTCAAAGAATTTAAAGCTCAAGTAGAGAACTTATCCTGGAAGAGGATAAAAGTTCTGAGATCCGACAACAGAGGAGAGTACATCTCTGGAAGCTTCTGTAACTTTTGCATTGAAGCTGGGATTAAGAGGGAGTTTTGTGTCCCTTACAATCCTCAACAAAACGGTGTTGCAGAAAGGAAGAACAGATCTATTGTAGAAGCAACCAAAGCCATGATTCATGACCAAGATCTGCAAACCTTCCTTTGGGCTGAAGCATCTAGGACAGTTGTTTATGTTCAGAATAGAAGCCCTCACCGCATTTTGGAGAACATGACTCTTGAAGAAGCATTCACAAGGGTGAAGCCAAAAGTAAGTCATTTAAGAATCTTTGGTTGTCCTATATATGTTCATGTGCCTAAAGATAAAAGGACAAAATTGGAACCATCTGGCAAGAAAGGAATCTTTGTGGGCTACAGTGAGTCTTCAAAAGACACAGAGTGTATATTCCAGGTCAGAAGTTGATTGAGATCAGTAGGGATGTTACATTTGAAGAAGATGTTGCATTCAAGAGATCTAAGGGCACTCATATGGAGATAGACAATGAAGACCAAGAGTCTCCTCAAGATATGGAAGTTGACCATACTCCTGAGATTCAGAGGGAGGCTATTGATCCTAAAGAAGATGATGATCCAGTTGAGCCTTTGGAACCTATTGATGGGCCTACAAACATTGTGATTGGTCGCAAGAGACCTCTTTGGGCTAGGCAAACAATGTAGGAGGCAAAAAATTTGTATCCCCGAGAGCAACATTCAGAGAAAGCAAGAGACTTCACAAGTTTTCAAGCTATGTTGCATTGATGAGTCAAATCATTGAATCTGAGCCTTCCTCTGTTGAGGAAGCTACTAGTCAGCAAGTATGGAGAGATGCTATGGCTGAAGAGTATCAATCCATTCTCAAGAATGATGTTTGGGACATTGTACCTAGACCTGAAGGAAAATTTGTTGTTTCTTCTAAGTGGCTCTTCAAAATCAAGCACGCGGCTGATGGGAGCATTGAGAAGTACAAGGCTAGGTTTGTGGCTAGAGGATTTTCTCAGAAAGAGGGAGTAGACTATGAGGAAACCTTTGCTCCAGTTGCTCGTTATACATATGTCAGGACCATCATTGTTATTGCAGCATCTAAAGGATGGAAGATTCACCAAATGGACGTGAAGACAACATTTCTAAATGGTGTAATCGAGGAAGAGGTATATATTGAGCAACCTGATGGCTTTGAGGTTCATGGGAAGGAGTCTCATGTTTGCAGGCTGAAGAAGGCTTTGTATGGCCTTAAGCAGGCTCCTCATCCTTGGTACGAAAGAATTGATTGATACTTGATGAGCTTAGGTTTCTCCAAGAATGATGTTGATTCAAACCTTTACTTCAAGGTAATTGATGGCGAAGCATTAATCTTGGTTCTCTATGTTGATGATTTAATTCTTACTGGAGAAGATCACCTCATTATGAAATGCAAGGAGTTAGCTTCTGAATTTGAAATGAAGGATCTTGGTTTCATGCACTACTTCCTTCGTTTAGAAGTTTGGTAGAAGCCTGATGAGATTATTCTCAATCAAGGGAAGTATACTATTGACATTCTGAAGAGATTTGGTATGATGGATTGCAAATCCATGTCTACGCCTATGGAGACCAACTTGCATAAGTTAAAAGAGGTTGCAGCTAGTTCAAATCTGGTGGATTCTACTTTGTACAGGCAATTGATTGGATCATTGATGTATCCAGTCAATACTAGACCAGATATTTGCTATGCAGTGAGTGCACTTAGTTCATGTGTGAACCAAGGCAAATACATCTAGTTGTAGCGAAGCATATACTGAGATACTTGTGTGGCACAATTGGGTATGGCTTGAGATATTCTTCTGGTGTGGACTTGGAGCTGCATGGATATACTGGTTCCGATTGGGCAGGGTGTGTCACTGATTGGAAAAGCACCTTTGGATGTTGCTTCAGTTTAGGGTCCAACATGATATCCTGGTGTAGCAGGAAGCAGTCTTTAGTGGCACTAAGCACAACAGAGGCCGGGTATATTGCAGCTTGTGTGGCAACTCGTGAAGCAGTGTGGCTTTGAAAGCTCCTTGCAGGATTGTTTGGTTAATCAATGGAGTCGACTGTCATTCATTGTGATACTCAAAGCTGTGTGAAGCTTTCTCTCAATCCAGTGTTTCATGACAGAACTAAACATGTTGAGATCAAATACCACTATATCCGAGATATGGTATTGAGGAAAGCGATACAGTTGAAGTATATCCGCATTGATGAGCAGACAGCAGACATTCTCACCAAGCCTCTCTCCAGGATAAAGTTTGTGTATTTTCGAGACAAGCTTGGTATGGTGGAGAATGAAGCCCTAGCTAAGAAGGAGTCTCAGTATCAGTGATCTTCTTAATGCATTTCTCTCTATGAGAGAGATTTGAGGTGCAAGCCCTTGATAATGCATTTCTCTCTATGAGAGAGATTTGAGGTGAAAGCCCTTGTTTCCACCCTCTGGGAGTTGCCATGGTGGATGTCATGTGTGTGACTCCATGACAACATCACGTGAGAGAGTCTGTGATGATTTTCTTGTACTTGTGCTTTTTACCCTCTAGGAGTAGCCATGGTGAACTTCACAATGAGGTGAAGACATCACATTGACTGATTTCGTGATGGGCACTTGTGCACATTTACCATACATGGGAGTAGCCATGATGGTTGATATCACGATGAGGTGATATGTTCCTCTTCCACTTATGGGAGTAGCCATGGTGGTTGACATCACGATGAGGTGATGTGTCTTGTACAGCTGGAAGTATTCCTCCCTAGCTGAGAGGGAGTGTTGATGTTATAGCAGCTTTGGGCTCATTCTACCAGCCACGAGTCAAGACATAAATTCATATAGCCTAACGGCTATTCATTTATTGAGATAATTAACGTGAAGAGGCGCTTCACTTAGGCAACAATGTAATTTCTATTTTGGCCGACCTTCCTTGTATTCGCATCTTTTATTTGTAATCATATTTTTGTATTGTGGTCGACCTTGTACATGAAGAGGTGCGACCTCTCTCACATTGTGTATATATACAAGGTCATTTCCATTCATTCGATCATCAAGCAAGTTCGATTCATTCCTTCTCTCAAGTGCGAATTTTATCAAGAGTAGATTGCAAATTTCTTCAAAGGCACATTTGGATATCTAGGAAGTGCAGATTATTATCTGTCATTGCATCTAGTGTTGGTGCTGAATATTGGCCTTGTGATTGGCCTCATTGTAAAGAGAATTGTTGCCATTATTTATATATATAAAAGAGATCTTTGTCGCTGGGTTTTTCTCCCTCAAGTGGAGGGTTTTCCCAGGGTATATATTGTGTTATTGTGTCTAATTTTGAATTAAATTTCTGAGTTTTACATCTGATCATAAAACTAACAGTTTTTTTCATTTTTTTTCCTTCATTTTTGTTTTATAAACATGAAACAAACTCTTTGGTTTATCATTCTAAGTTTCTTTCATTCTTCTATGAATGTATCAAAAGAGCTAGGTTTATATATCTATTTTTTTGTTTTTAAATTTTTTTTTGTTTTGAATGTGTTGTTTAGAAAAAAATTTGCCAATCACAATGGCAACTAGTTCTAGCTCCACAACTTGACCTAAATTAAAAACGGATCTCAGTTCTCTATGGAATTATGTTGATATAATACAACCAATTCCAAATAGTGAGGGTTATATTTGGATATGCTAAGGATATAACATTAGATATTCAAGTTCATATGGTCGAGTAAGCCAATTTGTGTGGAATACCTAGGCAAGGCATCAAAACTTTCCCTAGAAAGGATGGTGTACAACCAACGAAGAAAGTGATAGCATATCTTATGGAGTAAGGACAAGTAGATGAACTAGCAATCCATAAATCAAATCACCCCTAGCAAAAAGGCGATCATAGAGAGCGAAGCCCCCTAATGCTCCCATCTAATCCCAATGTTGTGGTAGAAAGCCACCTATTTTTAGCCACTATTGAAAGTGAACAACCCATTACAAATAAAAAACGAAAGGGACCTTTGGAAATTGCATTGCAAAATGAGACTTGAGACATTGTTGATCAACACATAGCAAGATGTGTTTATGCAAATGGGTTTGCTTTCGATGTTTGCTCACCATACTAGCAAGAGATGGTGAAAAAATTAATGAGCCTCCAAAAGGGTACAAGGGCCCAAGTTATGAGAAATTGTGTAGCACCTTATTGGAAAAAAAGGTCAAGATTGTATAAGATTCATTGAAGTCTATAAAGAATTCATGGGTTGAGACAAGTATGCCCATTGCTTCTTATTGGTGGAAAGATGCTAAAGATTGGCCATTGATCAATGTCATAGTAGTGTTCCCTAATGGGGCAATGTTTTTGAGAACCATAGATTCTAAGGGGTAGATGAAAGATGGTCAGTTTATTACTGATATTTTCATCACAGCCATTGAGGAAGTGGGACCCTATAATGTTGTTAAAATCATAATGGGCAATGCAAAGAATTGTAGAGATACCGGGTAGTTGCTTAAGGAGGCTATTCACACATCTTTTGGACACCTTGTGCAGTATACTCTTGAAATATGCCCCTTAATTTTTTTCAATGTTTTCACAACACAAACCAGCACTACGCCAAATGTTAGCATTAGATTCCAAAAGATATCCAACTTGAAAGTAACCTTCACCAAGAAAGTTCACCAAGATCCTATTGAAGGCGAGGTGATAGCTTATGGTTATGCGATCGTTAGCAATAATCTAAACTTGAAATACAAAGTTGGAAATGAAATGTAGGCGGTGATCCAACCATGAGCAATCCACACTACCACTTGCTCAGTGGGGGGAAAGAATTACAATGAAATACAATTCATCCGCTTAGCGGGCATCCACTCAACAATGGGGATTCGCCACTTAAACAGTGGGTGAATTAATGAGAGATTAAATTGTTCTTTCTCCACACTGGCAGTAAACCATCTAGGGATTACAATGTTTGCATTAGAATTCACAAGTAAATGCAGTAATAACAATGACTGGATTAGTACTACTAATTCACAGCCTTACAATGAAACAAATCTGCAATTTACAAGTGTTACAATGATAAAACCAATGCAAATGATTGAAGGATGATTCTTCCAACTTTTGAATCTCTCAAATACTGAATTATAAGCCAAATTTTGAACTTATGGAAATATGATAACAATAACTAGCCAACTGAAAATGTCTAACCAGTAAACTGTAAACCACTAAAATGCTCACAACACTTTCAAAATACTTCCAAATGCTCTGAAATGAATTGCAAATGCATATGAGGAGGAAGGTGCCCAACTCCTAACCAAGAAACTACATCGAAAGCTCAACAATTAATTGTGCACAAATCCCAAGACACCTCCAACATGGTACGGCCTCCCAAGAGGGGCGAACTTCAATAA
>VDFB02144915.1:0-19884 GCA_007258455.2 Sequoia sempervirens
CCTCCTTAATTCTAATTTGGTGATACCCGCTCTTAAGATCTAACTTGGTGTAATACTGAGCACCTCCAAGGCAATCCATTAAATCCTCAATCCTAGGTATTGGGAATCTATACCTAATTGTGATTCTATTAATTGCTCTAGAATCAGTACAAAGTCTCCATTTACCTCCTTTTTTAGTTGCCAAAACAACTGGGACTGCACATGGGCTGATGCTCTTTTGAATTAGACCTTGATTCAGCAATTCTTCCACTTGTCTTGCCACCTCTTGGTTCTGCTCAAGGGTAAGCTTGTATGCTACCTTTTTAGGTAATGAGGCTCCAGGTATGAAGTCAATTTGATGACTTATTGCTCTCTTGGGTGGTAGAGTTGCTGGTGTTCCATCACTCACTATGCTCTTGTATTTGTCAAGCAAGTTTTGGACTGCTGCTGGTAACACTATCCTTTCAGCCTTTTCCTCTTCTTTGGGTTGCATCATGATCACATACCCTTCATTCCCTTGGTGTAGATCCTTTATGAACTCCTTGCCACTGCTCAACATGATATTAGGAACCTTGGACTGCCCTTCATCATCCTCAATCAATGATTGCAACTTGAAGGTTTTTCCATCCTTCTTGAATTCTATGGTATTCTCCTTTCCATGTTATACAACACCTATGTCATATTGCCATGGCCTTCCAAGAAGAAGATGGCATGCATCCATGGGCAGTACATCACAAATCAGCTTGTCTTTGTAGCCTCCAATTGAGAATTCCACTGTAACCTGCTCATTCACTAAGACACTCTGCCCTTTGTTCAACCATGCGACTTTATAGGGATTAGTATGAGGTACCTTCTACAATTTTAACTTAGTTACTGCCTCCTCAGAGATGATATTTTCCGTAGAACTGGAATCTACAATGACCTTGCATACCTTTCCCAATATCTTGCACCTTGCTCTAAACAAAGCTCTCCTTTTCTTGGGTTCTTCCTTGACCGGTTGTCTAATCAAAACCCTATTGAACATCAGATTTTCACCTACTTCTGATTCTATATGACTGATCTTAGGTGTCTTTACACTCATGGTGTCCTCTTGTGCATAAGCTACTCTTTTCTCATTGCTAGATGAAGCTTTCTCTGGGCACCTATAAGCTAGATGGCCTAGCTGATTACAGTGATAGAACTTCATGGTGGAAAAGTAGGAGTTACTTCTACCTACTCCTCTACCTCTGTTTGAACCCCCTTGAGGTCCTCTTCCTCTATTAAATCCTCCTCTTGATGATGTTTCACCTCCATGCTCAGTAAGCTTTGATTCACCTTGGCTTCTTTGGTCACCACCTCTTCCTTGGTAACCTCCACGTTGTCCTCTTTGATCTTTGCCTCTTCCTCTGCCCTTAGAGGACTGATCATGCTTCCTTTTATTCCTTTCTTCAATCTTAATAGCCAGCTGATAACATTGGTGGACTATCTTGGGGCTGAGCAAAGCCATCTCTTCCTGTATGTTCCACTTCAAACCATTGAGGTACCTAGCCACTTTTAGGCTCTCATCTTCTGCCACATTTGATCTTAAACAAAGCTTCTGAAACTCTTCAATGTAGGTGTTTACATCTTGATCTTTCTATCTTAAACTCTGCCTCTTCTTGTGGAGTTGGATTTCATAGTCATCTGGCATATAGGCTTCTTTCACTTTAGCAACCATTCCTTTCCAGGTTGATATAGGCTGCTTCCCTTCTTTCTCCCTTTCAGTCTGAACAAATTTCCACCAAGTTAATGCTGATCTTCTCAACCTTGATTTTGCAACCTTCACCTTCTGTGCTTCTGTAACTCCATCACATTCGAAGTGGTTTTCCATTCCTTCTATCCAGTCCATAACTAGGTCAGGTTCCATCTTTCCACTAAATAGTGGTATTCCTTCAAGTGCTTTTCCACTCAAAGCTTTTAATGCCTTCAAGAAAGGCTCCTCCTTCAAGACGGGGTCAGGTTCAGGGGTCTTATCTTCCTCTGCAACCTCTTCTTCTTTTGTAATTATTCCTTCAAACTGTACACTCCTCACTGCTGCCTCAAGTTGAGCCATTCTTTCCCTCAACTGTTTATTGTCTTCTTCTTGCTCTTCAACCATCTTTGCTAGTTCTGCATTGGTCACCATGGTGGAAGTATCACTTGAATCTATGTCTGACATGCAAGATTCCTTTCCCAAATCTTTAGTCAGGCTCTGATACCAATCTGATAGAACATTTGGACAGATCATAGTCTCAATGCTCTGAGTCTCAAATTGAATAACCCTTGGTGTTTTGCTCCACCATTCAACCTATAGGTCCTAAAGGCATTTAGGTACCCCTGTCTTCTCTGCCAACCCTGCTATCAAGTTGTAGTTCATTCACCAGGCCTCACTTGATGTTCTTCCACTCTTCCACCACCTAGCCCTTAATCATCTTAAAGGCTAACCATGCTCAAAACGTTTCCTAACACTATTACAGGGGTATGTACTATCTTGAATGGTTTATTTGACTTCAAAATGGTCTAGATATGCTCCCTATCCAAGCTCAAAGTCCCATCCTTCCATCACTTTCCTTAAACCCTAGCTTAGGGTTTGGAGAGGCTACAAGAATTAGGTCTCTTGAAATAAACAAAATGGTCAATACCCTTCCCTGCTAAATGAACACCATATCCACCAAGAAGGAACCCTGACTCAATTTTGGATCACTACAAGATTTCAATGGTTTCATCACTTCTCTGGCCGTACACAGGAATATTCCAGATTTTGGGAATTTTAGGGCTTTTAAAGCCTTTTCTTGGATACACAAGAGTCTGACCTCTTTCTCTCATCACCAAATGATATGATAATGAATCTTGCCACTTGTCAGAGCTTTTTATGGTCCCATGCAACCACTATACACACTTCTTTACTAGAGATGCAGCACCCCTGCAATGTGGAAACAGACTTTGCACAATCTTTCCCTAACCGGGTTTGATGAAACTCGCCTAGGAAAAGATACCTAGCATGCTATCAACACTCATAAAGCATTATTTATTTACACTATATATAGATATGGAGTCTAACCTAGCTTCCACTACTCCCATACTTCCAGTATGGGCAAGAAACCAGTTAAAACCCCATATTTCTGGTCTTTACTAGTCCAAAACAACAATACAAAAATAACACTGTATTCACAAAAAGAAAAACAAACGATGGAATTTCCAACTATAGGATCAGATAAAATACTTAAAAATACTTTGCTATGTGTTATTCCATACAAAAAATCTTTATTTAATTCAAAAGACTGCTGTACCAAATGCAAAAATAGAAAAGTGTATGTCCCACGCCAAAATCACTGTTTTCTCATTGTTCACAATAAAACTGCCACGCACCAAATCACCCAACCCCTTCAAAGGGTCGAGAAATCACATTTTCAAATCCAAGAAATAGTTAGGTTACTTTTTCCGAGCCCAAGAATGGCAAAAAGTTTGCTGTTTGAAAACACAGTGTGTTTTCCAATTTTTGCCAAAACTTAAGAAATAACCCAAAGAAATAGTTCCTAGCTTATTCAACTTCTAACCATAGAGCCAAAAGGTCCTCAAACACTACCAAAATGGTGTAAAAGACCTTTCCTAACTAAAACAAATTGATTTAAAAACAACACCTCAAAAATGTGTGTGTATTTTGGTAGGTGCTCCTGCACCACAGGTGGCCTTGTTGGTCCCAATCAACTAATTGAGGATAGACTAGGGAAATGCCATTGCCAGCATTGGTGAATTGAGGGGAGGATGCAAAGAGCATGCAGAGGGACTGAGTGATATTATAGATGAAATTATCATCATCCAATTCCACATTAGACTCTATCCAATATTCCCCTTACTAGTGTCATATTCATTGTCAAAGTAAGGGGTGAAGGACTTAGAGTCATGGTTGTTAGTGTCATCTGGTAATTCAGATGGTGGGGCTTGTATGTCATGGGGGATAGTAATGGGACTGTGACTGTTCGGTGCCTGATTGATTTTAAATGTTTGCCAAAATTTTTGTTCAGAGGTAAGCTCCCCCATTTCAACAAACAAATCGTCGAGGCAACAGTCACTTAAGGATCTTTGGGAACCAAATTCCCTCTTTGGGAGTCAGTTTCGGCAAAGGTTTCCTTAGTGGTCTCGACACTTTATGAAGCATGCACTCACTCACTCAAAAGTCCATTGGTATGTTGATCGTCATTGTTGGGCAATCCATACCCTAATCCAAGATACTTTGGTATTTTGAAAGATTCTATGGGCTCTCTTCATCTAGTTTTATTTCTACCTAGGCCACTAGTGCCATCGTAGCCCTTAGCCTTCATTATGTCATATCCCTTGCCATATTTCTTAACTGGTAATGGGGGTAGGTCTGCCATTTCCTTATAGAGCCATACTGTAATATTGGAAAGGTCCTCGTTACTCATGTCTCCCCATTTGATGAAAACTATTTTTGGTGGAACTTAAAAAATTTCTTTGGGTTCCATTCTAAAACATGGCTGACCATAGAACTTTGGAGACTTGGGTATCATTGTGATGCTATATGCTATATGTAGTTTGAATTCTCCATAGTTGAGGTCCTGGATCTTGATGGTGGTCTCAGTCTTAGGGTTTGTGGAAGATGGTGGTGTGGCAGATGACGTGGACAGAGTGGACGTGGAAGATGATGTGAGTGTGGAGGGGTCAATGTATTTAGAAGACGAGGTGCCAGAAGCCTCTCGATTGATAGGCACTCAGTTTTTAGAAATACCCCTTAGGTTGGTACAATATTGAAAAGGGTTGGGGTCACCATATATAGTGATTTCTGTGTCGTCAAATGAGAATTTTAAGCATTGGTGATATGTGGATGGAACAGATTTTAAGGCATGAATCCATGGGTGATCGAACAAGATGTTGTAAGGTAATTCTAAATCCAAGACCTAGCAGGTTGTATCCACAATGACTAGTCCCACTCTGATAGGAAGAGAAATAATGCCTCGTGAAGAGCATTCTTTGTCATCATATGCTTTTATCACTATACTGTTTGTAGGGTCCACACATGCATCATAAAATCCTAGAGCTTTAACCAATTTCAAGGAGAATATGTTCAATCCTACTCTGCCATCTACTAAAACTCTTCTGACCTTGTGCTTATGGATGAAAGTTTCAATGTGTAATGCATCGTTATGGTTAGTCTTAGGTGATGAGTAGTCTTGATCAGAAAAGGTGACGTGGTGAGGCGTAGTGAGGTATCCCACCATGGTCTCAAATTTGTTGACATCAATATCCTTAGGGACTAACGACTCTTGCAGGGTTTTATCCAGTATAGCCTTATGCGTGGGAGAGATGCGAAGCAGCTCTAGTATAGAAATCTACGCAAGAGTTTTTCCAAGCTGGTCGATAAGGTTAAACTAACTCTTTGGTTGCCACTGCTTTTTTGGTCGAGGCGGGTTGTGACTACTTAGGAGATGGACCAGGTATGGTAATCTTAGGTTGCCTAGCGAGAGATGGAAAAGCTATGGTGACCTTGCCACTTCGAGTAGTGGCATTGCATTGTGGTGCTCATTTGACTATAATGGTGTTGATGTATTCATCGTTAGTTCAAACATTATTTATAATAGGTCCACCAGAATAGTCATATTTGGCGTGGGTGAAATTTTCTTGATTATTATTTACCTTAGGACTTGACGTGGAAGCATTATTAGAACCATGGTCTTGCAGTGGGTTCTTATGAATGGTATGATCTGAATTAGAGGAAAATTGTGGTCCACCTACCTCAATGATACGATTGTCGATAAGGTCTTGTACCAAGTTTTTTAGTTGTCGACAGGAAGAAGTTTTATGACCTTTTTCTCGATGATAATCACAAAATGCATTATCATCCCACCATGCTGGTTTGAATTGTCCTGGGTCATATGGTTTTGGTTCTTGAAGTGTCATGACACCATTCTGAAGGAATTTCTTGAGGACTTCCTCAATGGGTTCACCCAAAGGAGTGTATGTACGACCCCTGGGGAATTGTCTCATATGACGATATTGTCCTTGGTTGTTTTGGCTGTTTTGATTGTTTGGGGAGACATTGGTAGGGGGTGTCGATATCGTCGTTGGTTTGTTTTGCAGTTGAACCCCTTTTAGAGCCAGTACAGGACCCATAGTGTTTATAGCCTTGGCATCAACAACACCGTCATTTGTAATGTGTTTATTTTTGACCCAGTATTTATTTTTGTCAGTGGGTGGATTGGCATTCATGTTTTTAGGACCGTATCTTAATTCTCCCTTTGCGATAAGGGCTTTTTCAATATGGACACCCTTTTTGACTAGGTCCGTGAAGGTTGTGCAACAATGTACTTTTAATTCATATTTTAAGGGTCCTAGAAGTGTTTGAATGAACATGTCCACCTTTTCCTTTTCGGGTATGTCGATGTGACACTAACTAGCTAGACTTCTCCATTTTTGAAAGAATGGGATGAATTTTTCACTAGCATCCTCTTGCATGAGATTACATAAGCTAGTAATAGAGGTATCCATGTCAATGTTTTATGCTCAATTTTTTATGAATTTTTGTTTAAGTTCATCCCATGTTTGGATATCCTTTTGAGTGGAAAACCATTCAAGGGAAGGACCTACGAGACTTTTAGAAAATGGTCTCATCAAGTACCTTTGTTCATAGGTGACATCCATACAATTGGTTGCAAATTCTCGGACATGTTCAATAGGGTTTGTCTTTCCTCTGTACTTGGTAAAATTAGGTGACACATATCCCAGAGGAAATGGTGGCATGTATAAGTTCATGTCGAAGGGATATACAGATAGATCATATGACATTTTTGATTTCTTGCCGGATATCTATATATTTTCTATGGTCTTCTCTAGATCTATCAATTTTTCTTGTAAGGCATCGATTATGGGGTCATTTGTGGTCCCATACATAGGATTGCTTGGTACACCATAGGTCCCCATTTGTTGTGAGTGGATGTTGGCATGTTGTTGAGGGATGGATTGTTGTGGCATGTATGATGTGTTTCGATTTATGTGTTGTTGGTATTGGAAGTTTGGATTGGGTGTATGTTGGTGAGTATGAATATGGGATGAGTATGTTGGGATATGTCCCCTAGCCATTTGGGTCGATATTTGGGGAATATGGTGACCACGAACATTTTTATGTGCGAATGATGCCATAGGTTGTGTGTTTTTACTTCCTTGTCCAAATTGTTGGGTTTGGACAAGGGGAATGGTTGTATTTTGTCCTTGGGATTTGATGGCAGTTGACTGTGTTGATGTGTTAATGTTTTGTTGTTGTCCTTGAATAAAGATACGTCGTTTGCCTCCACCCAAAGGATTTTGTGAGATACCAATGAGAGGATATGATGAAGATGTACTCATGGTATTAGATATAGTTATCAATGGGGGATTTGTATGGCTTGATGATGACCCCATGGCATTTACCATAGTGGTAAAGAGAGGATTGGAATAACTTGCCCACATTGCTGAGGAGCCAAAGGTGGTTCCAGCTGATTGTGACAGTGTTGTGGATATTGTGGGAACTGTGACAGATTGTGATCCTCCAACATATGTGGTGTTTATTGAATTGGAGGTGTTTGGAATGTTGGAGGTAGCATTCCTGGTTGTTGTAGCATCAAAAAAGGTATTGTTCATAGTGTTTGGAGGTTGACCACTATTTAACATATTATGCGTGTTTTTGACATTAGGGTCAGGAGATGTTGATCTCAACATGTTAATGCCGAATCCATGGGGTAACCTAGCTCCTTGACTTAAGAGTATGGCCAAATATCTATCTCTATCATATAGGACCATTTGTTCCATGAATTGAGAGGCCTTTGGATCTTGTGCTACTACCTCTAGGTTTTCCTCAAGTATTTGTCCGTATTCATCCTTACGTAAGAATGGTTCTAAGGGATTGTTTGATGAGGATGGTATTGTCATGAGAGGTTGATTATTCATGTTGGCAAATGGATCATCAAAAGTCCAATTTGGGTCATACGTGTGATTATTGACATTGGAAGTGGAGTCTTGTCCAAATTTTGCCATTTGTTGTTTTTGTTTTTGGAGTCTAGTTTCCACCATAAAATGAGATTGCTCAAATGAAAATAACAACTAAATGCAAGGATGACAATATGCAAGGTCTAGGTTCAAAATGACGACTAGGATGAATAACATTTTTGAATTTTTTGGGAATAAAATATGCAAGGTATAAACTAGAATGCAATTTGGAGAAAAGGATACCTAAACACTTCTAAGCTCAATCTTTGTTTTTGATTTAGGTTACTAAAGGACTTGTTGAAGATGACAAAGTGACAAGGTTAAGTGACTAGTGAGTTTTCCTAACTAGACTGTTGAGTTGGAAAATCTCACAAAAGGGACAATGACTAAAAAAGGAAATGATGATTAAGTCCAAGATAACCTAGTTTCGAAAGCAATGACATTGCAAATTGTGCTGAGATTAACCTAATCTAAAGTATGCAAGGATTAAAACCTATGGTCAAGCTAATGCCTAATGTATGCAACTAAAAAAAAATGAAGGATGAAGCCTATGGTCAAGAATGCAACTAATGGTTGAAAAATTTGAGCAATTTCAAAGTTGGTTTCTGACAGAATCCCCTTGGAAACAGTGTTTGACAAAAGATTGATAGAATTTAGACTCAGTTTGGACTTTGTATGAAGATTTTGCTTATGTTAGGAAAATGCGTCGTTTGAGACCTCAAATGCATCGCAGGATTGTGAATGCGTTTCAGTATAGCAAATGCGACTTCGAGACTGACAAATGCGACCGAGTTTTGCAAATGCGGTTTTGTGAGTTTCAGATGTGTCGCGACACAGATAGATGCAGTGTTTTGAATTGCAAATGCAGTTTAACGGGTCTAATGCATTTCAAAATTTGGAAAATGCAGTTTGACAGAGCAATTGTGTTTTAGGAGTTGCAACACAGTTTGCTAAAATTGAGGTTTTTGATGTATTGAGAGCAAATTTGATCTATCTAATGTTGAATGTTTTGTGTAGAAGTGAAAATGTGGTAAATAATTTTGGAAAATCCAGCAAACACTTGAAAAGCACAATGTTTTGAATGTAAGCAAGTGCACATAAGACAAGTACAATCCTAATAGGCCAATAGGCCAAGGGTTTGTATACTTGGTATAGCCCACCGATATACCTTGGATTGGTGCTAAACACCTTTCCTTCTCTAGAGCAGATAGCTTAGAAGTTTGGTGGAATTGGCTCCCCTCCACGGCTCATTAACATCATTCGAGCACACCAGCTTCAGATTCTTGGGTAGTGACTTCCCAAAAACTGCTATCTTTACTCAAGGGGATCAATAGTGAGTGTCTTTGGGCATGATACTGTACCCTGCACTATACCAAGCAACGACTGAAGAATGGTTGGCCTCTAAAACAAAAGGTGTTTAGTATGGGCATTTCGTTCATAGGGCATGATCCATGCAGTGAGAGTCCCTCGGGTTCAGGGTGTTACCGGTCTGAGTCGTCTTGTGGTGAATACTTTTTCCCACCAGAACAGGCCCAAGTTCTAGAGTTAGTAACCATTTCTCTTACACCCAGGATTGCCCGAAAGTGCAAGGGGAGAGGATACTTCAATTACTAAGTCGTGAGGGTAATAACATATAAAAATAGGTTTGGATTTCTGATCACTAAGTTTTCACAAGGTGAGAGCATAATCACCTACCATTTTGCAAACACATTCAGACAAAGTAGAAAAACAAGTTCATTTTATGTGCACCAAAAATAAATGTGTTTTAATCTAAGAAAAAGACAGGCACAATGTTTGGTAGTGAGTCTTTGACACTCGAACCTGCAAACCACAAGTTAAGAGTTTCTTATCCACCAGTCTTGGACCCACAGAATGTAACTGCCACATGCTGCAAATTTGAATTAGTAACACAAAAACTTATGCTAGGAAGAATGCAGAAAATAACCAAAATGCAATCAAAAAAGAACAAAAAACAAAAAAACCCGAATGCAAAAAAGAGAAAGAAATGTTACTAGGAAAATGCGTCACAACAGAGCGAATGCGTCACTTTGTGTTGCAAATGTGGCTTAGTCCTGTGTTCTAGTCTGATAGGCAGATGTGTCGATTCGATATTCAAATACGACTCGGTGTTACAAATGCGGCTTTCTCGACCTCGTTTGCGGCACAACAAAGCGATTGCATCATTTCAAATGGAGAATGCGCCATGATGCATCAAATGTGGCTCAAGAAAACACAAATGCATTGTGCCGTACCTGTACCTACAAAAATGATAGAGAACAAAAAAGACCGTACGAAAATAAAAAAATATAGAGTCGGGTTCACCAATGTATCTAAGGGTAAATTTCAGGTTAGATAGATCAAATGAGAGCATGAATAATAAACCCAAAGAACTATAAAGCACAATGGAAATTAAAAGTAGGAACGATTATACCTGTCATTCATCGAATCTTCCATGATTACTTTCATAACACCTTCTAACTTGCTGATTGTTGCCCTCAGATCAAATATACGAGCAATCCTTTGACTATGCCTATGTCCTAAACAAGCTTTGAAGGATTTTTGTGACTATGACTATGAGAAATAACAAAATGCCTATGTCAATAAATGCCTAAACTTAATGAAATCACAATATGAAAGCAAAAAATGTTGCAATATCGAAAAAATGAGCATAAGTTTGACTAGTTGAAAATGTGAGCAAAAATGGCATTTTATAGAAAATGCAATTTTGAATGGACGGACGAGATTGAATTTTGATAGAGACCTAAAAATCAGTGAACGAGATCTAATGTGACAATCCCTAATCAGGGTTAGGGAAAAATCATTAAGTGAGCGGTTGAGATGCCATATGAGAAAATCGAATCGGTAGTGGAGAATAAATGAAATAATTAATTAGAAAAAATAAAGATTTTTGAAAATCAAGAAGATAAAGACTACTTGATTTGTGAGATTCAAAAAATCAAGAAGATAAGGGTTGGACTGAAGATCAGATTTGGAAAATCAAGAATCTGCACGATTACTTGATTTTTGGAAGATTAGTAACTATTTTGAATTAAATTAATTCAAAAATATGGATTTTATGAGATAATAAATAATCATTTTCAGATTATTTACTTCAAAATGAACCGTCAATCAAGAATGTGATATCATTTTAAATAATTAATTTATTTAAAATGAAAATGTTAAATTTGGTAATTAAATAATTAAGATAATTATTTAATTTAGGAGATATGATTAGTAATTAAATAAATTAATAAATTCATTTAATTATGAGAATTAGTGACATATTAAATAAATAAATGAAATTGATTTATTTAATAATCAGGAAGAATAAATGAATAAAGATAATTAAACAAATTTAGAAATTTATTTAATTAGAGGAAGACTTAGACAATTAATGACATATTTAATAAATAAAAAAATTTATGTATTTAATAATCATGAAGAATAAAAGGTCATGAATTAATTAAATAATTATGAATTATTTAACCAATAGTCGAATGTGGACCAAGGACATAATTAAGATGTCATAATTATGCTAGGATGAAAGTGGTAAAAATAGAGCTTGTAGGCCTAGGTCATTTTTAAGTGTCTACACTTTCCACCAAATATTGGCATGGCCCTTTAGCTTCGTTTTTGCAAACTTAACCTGATCTGGGTCCTCTACTTCATACTCAAAATACTCTTCTAGCTTGTTGATCCAGTCGATCAACTCTTATGGGTTCAAACTTCTAGAATAAATGAGGACTTCTATTCTGGGTCTTTTCCTGATCTTTGAAATTGCCCTAATTAGCCGCACTTGATCTTGATCAATCGCTACTTCTTCCTCTTCTACATTTGTATCTTCCATCTCTTCTTCATCCTCACTTTCTCCTCTTCTTCCCAGGTTTAACCCTCTTCTCATTTGCTCCTGCAATGCATCAATTTGTCTCTGGAGGTCTCTCAAACCCTCGGTCGCCAATGGATCTCTTCCACCAACATTTCTGCCACCTTTTCCACCTTTGGCACCACCACGCCTACTAGGAATCACTCTTGGAGGCATCTTGAATACCTTAAACCCACAACTATGGTCCTGGTATGAATTGCCTCACGATCGACAATCTATTCACACGCTCAAGAAAACCCACTCTGATACCACTTGACGAGGGAGAAAACCCGAGACACAAAAAACACTCACAGAATAAAGAGTAATTTTTTATTCAATAATATGGAATTATTACATGTAGAGGATCTCAAATCCTTGAGCTCTATGATAGATGCCAGTTATAAAAATTACAGAAAATTACCCCAAGTTCCCCTTTCGCAACATGAAAACTCTTTTCACAAAAAAGCTACTAAAGATAAAAAAAAAATCTCCCCATAAATAGCCCCATTTCCATTTGGAGCCAAAAACAACATTCAAGTTATGAGTTTTGGTGGTTTGGCGCCAAAAATTACAATTTGAAATTCAAAAATTAAAACACCATTAAAAAATCAGCACATTTTGAAGGTGTACCAACTTCCAGGAGGCATAACTTTTGATCCGGGACTCCGTTTTTTGAACCGTTTGAACCTTCGGAAAGGTCTCGGAGTCAAGAACATGCTAAAAATTGCTATGCTAATTTTAAAAAGTTTTAAAGCCATTGTGGGGCTGTTTTGTGCCTCAAACCTAATTTGGAAGGTTTTCAGGTGCTTTTCTGGGAGATTGCAACTGCAATATCTTTGAAACCGAGAATTATTTTGGCCTGATTCTTTCACCAATCTTCTTATTTTTCCATTCTAAATTCTCCCATATAATTTTTGTTTCAAAACACCTTCAAATTCCAAAAGCTACTAAAAATAGCAGTTGACTAGAAAAAATAGGAAAACAAAACTGAAAGTGGGAATTTACATAATAACGAAAAGGGTATCTAGAAATGCAAAGACATCTACAAAAAGCTAACCAAAGGAAATATAAATACAATGCATTTTTTTGGGTGATGCAAGATTTCCCTTACACCATTGGATGCTCCTGCATCAGACATCTAGGGTAATTTGAGAAGTGACCCCGTCACATCTCAGATGGTTGAGGAAAACCCAAATGGTCAACCTCTTCCTTAGACAACCAAGATGAGTCTTCCATAGGCCTTCCTCTCCACTTGACCATATATTCTTCATATTGTCTGTTTCTGCTACTCCTTCCCACACAACTATCAAGGATTGCTTCAATCTCCTCCTTCTCTGAAGTAGATACTAGAATGCCACACTGTTCCATTTATGGTACTTCCTCTGTGCCACCTTCATAATACTTTGTCAAATCTAAAATGTTGAACATAGGGGAAATGTTGACTCCATCTGACAACTCTACCTCATATGCATTCCTTGAATCATGCCTTTTCAAAATTTTACAGGGACCAAATTTCTTCATCTTTAATTTGTTATAGGTTCCCACTGGAAACCTTTCCTTCCTTAAGTGGACCATCACTTCATCACCTACCTAAAACTCCTTATTCCTCCTCTTCTGATTTTCCTTAGCCTTATATTGCATATTCATCTTATTGATATGTTCTCTTAACTCCTCATGTACATTCTTGATGTGCTCTACAAAGTCTTCAGCTTCGACACTAGTCTTCTTCTCCTAGTCCATCTTCCTCAATTATGGAGTGGTCCTGGGACTGCCTCCATACACAATATGGAATGGTGATCTACTAGTGCTTCTGTTGATAGAATTGTTGTAAGCAAATTCTGCCTGGGGTAAGATCAAGTCCCATCCCTTGGGGGTTTATCTCCTACCAAGCATCTCAATAGGTTACCCAAATTTTTTTTCACAGTCTTAGTCTTCCCATCAGTTTGTGGATGGTGTGCATAAATGGACTTCAACTTTGTCTTCAACTTCTTCCATAAGGTCCTCTAAAAGTATCCCACAAACTTGGTATCATGATATGAGACTATACTCTTTGGCAGACCATGTAGCCTCACCACCTCTCTAAAGAACAAGTCAGTGATGTGGACTGCATCATGGTTCTTCTGACATGGAATGAAATGCACCATCTTTGAAAATCTGTCAACTACCACAAACACTGAATCGTTCCCTCTCTGCATTCTTGACAAACCAAGAACAAAGTCCATACTTATATCTTCCCAAGGCCTCTCTGGTATAGGTAAGGGCTAATACAACCCTGTATTCTAGCTCACTCCCTTAGCCATCTGACACACCCTACAACTCTACACAAACTTCCTCACATCTTGTGACAACTATAGCCAATAATAATGTTCACTGATAATGAAAATAGTCTTATCCTGACCAAAATGTCCTGCCATTCCTCCACTGTGCTTCTCCTTTATTAGGTTCTCCCTCATGGAACTCCTTGGAATACACAATTGGCTTCCTTTAAACAACATGTCATCCTGGATTATGAAATCCAACCACCTTGTCCTGTCAACTGTAACAGGCTCATTGCAAGCTTTCCAAGCCTTTGCAAAATTAGGATCCTCAGGGTACAATGTCTTGAGTTCATTGAACTCAACCACTTCAATTTTCATCTCATTCAACAATGTCTGCCTCCTACTTAAGGCATCTACAACCCTATTCGACCTCCCACTCCTATGCTTTAAAACAAAGGTATAGCTTTGCAAAAATTCTACCCATTTCATATGCCTTTGATTTAATTTCCCTTGACTATTAAGATACTGTAATGCTTGATGATCAGTTAAAAAAACAAACTCCTTCAACAACAAATAATGTCTCCAATTCTTTAATGCTTGAACTATTGCATAAAATTCTTAACCATATACAGAGTACTTTCTCTTTGCATCATTTAAATTTTCATTGAAATAAGAAATGGGCATACCTTCTTGGCTCAACACTGCTCCAATGGCACAACCATTAGCATCACAATCCACCTGAAACACCTTATTGAAATTTGGGATGGCTAAAACTGGTTGCTCTGTCACTTTCTGCTTCAACAGATCAAAACTCTTCACTGCTCCAGTGTTCCACTTGAACTTTTTTCTATCCCCTCTCATTGTTTCAATCAAGGGTGCACAAATACTACTGAAGTTTCTAAGGAACTTTCTATGAAAACTGACTAGACCATTGAAAGGTCTCACCTCAATAGCATTTCTTAGGGTAAGCCATTCCAGAATACCCTTCACCTTCTCTAGGTCCATCTTGAGACCTTCTGCTGAAACAACAAACCCCAAGTATAGTAACTCCTTCCTTACAAAACTACACTTCTTCAGATTAATCAACAATTTATCTTCTCTCAAATTTTCAAAGATTCTACGAACATGCACCAAATGCTCACCCAAGGACTTACTAAATATCAAAATATCATCTAAGTACACAATAAAAAAATTTCCTAGAAACTCTTTCAATACATTGTTCATGAGCCGCATGAATGTGCGCAGTGCGTTGGTTAGCCCAAAAGGCATGACTAGCCACTCGTATAGGCCCTCTTTGGTCTTGAAGGTGGTCTTCCATTCATCTCCCTCATGAATTTGGATATGGTGATATCCACTCTTTAGGTCAATCTTTGTGAAGTACTACGCTCCACTCAAACAGTCCATCAAGTCATCCATCCTTGGTAGGGGAAATCGGTATTTGATTGTTATCTTGTTTATGGCTCGGGAGTCTGTGCACATTCTCCACTCCCCATCCTTCTTCGGTGCTAGTACTACAGGTACTTCACATGGACTCAGACTCTCTCGAATCAAACCATTTCTCAACAACTCCTGAACTTGTTTATTCAACTCCTCATTTTCTGTAGGAGTCATTCTGTGAGCTACCTTATTTGGAAAACTGGCTCAAGGGATCAAGTCAATTTGATGATTGATCTTCCTCACTGGTGGTAAACCTTTAGGCACCTTATCAGAAACAATCTCCTAAAACTCACCCAATAACCCAAAAACTTCTACTGGTACATTCCCACTATCCTCTTCATCCATTCTAGGAATTAATGCATAACATAGATGCTCATGCTTCATGCGTTCTAAAAATTTCCTTCCATCAACATAACAAACCCTAACACTATTGCATACCTTTTCTTCAGCCTCCTTTAGGGGTTTCAATTTATGGTGAACTCCATCCTTTGTCAGGGAATAAGTGTTTGCATGGCTATCATGTATAGCTCGGCCTGCCTAACTACTATAGCTACTCCCAACAACATGTGACATGCATTGATGGGGATGATATCATTGCAGTACCTCATCATGATAGCTCCTAATTTTGAACTTCTCACTAGGCATTGCTCATTGACTAGAACTTTGTGTTCTTTTCTCCAACCAAACAATCCGACATATGGATGTGGATGTCTTTTTCCCTCTTCAACTTTAGTTTTGCAACCATCTTTTTTGACACCAGATTATTAGTGCTCTCACTATCAATAATGACATAATAGCATTTGCCTTCACACTTGCACCTTGTGCAAAACAGATTCTTCCTCTATTACGGCTCCTTCTCTCTAGTCACCGTGGTTAGTTCTCACCAATAGATTCTTCCTTAGCATCATCTCAATGCTCGGGATTGGGCTTCCCTATCTCGCGAGATGTAACCCTTCCATGACCTTCGTCTTCTCGGTTTATCCTTTCTTTGGTGATGTGTGGATATTCATAGTCTCATTCCCTTCTTCACCACATCAAAACAAGTCCTCTAAAACACCTCTCTTTCTTGTGATCCTTATCCAAATCTATCTTATTCTACCTCTTGATCACCACCACTTTGAACAAGGAGGTGGTAGAAATTATCACTCCTCTGTCCTCAACTGGTACCCACATCTCCATTTTTCTTCTCATCCTCATTTTAGCTTCTAGAAGATCTTCCATCACCCTTTCCGCTTTGACCTCCTCTTCTTTTTTGCTTGTTATCAAACTTTTTGTTCAACTTTTCTTCAACTTTGAGGGCGAACTGGTACGCATCCTCAATGGTGGTCATTCTGACTAGACTTAACTCCTCTTGAATGATCGGTCATAACCCATTAAGATAATGGGCTACCTTCTCCTTGTTAGCCTCTGCATGTCCTATTCTGATGATCATCTTGTGAAAAATATTCATGTATTCATTCACATATCATTTCCTTTGCTTCAACCTCTTGCAATTTCTTCAATGATCTAACTCATAGTCCACTGGTATGAACTGCTTCTTCAGGTTCTCCACCATGTGATCCCAACTGCTAATCTTTCCTTTTCCTCTTCGATTCCTCTCCAACTAGACCTCTTTCCACCAAATATTAGAAATTCCCTTCAACTTCATTTTTGCAAACTTAACCTGATTTGTGTCCTCTACTTCTTCATACTCAAAATACTCTTCTAGCTTGTTGATCCAGTTGATCAAGTCTTCTAGAAAGTCCACTTCCAAAATAACCGAGGACTCATTTTGGGTCTTTTTTCGGGATCTTCAAATGGCCTTAATTACTACACTTGATCTCCTGGTCAATCACTAATTCTTCCTTTCTACATATATCTTCCATCTCTTCTACATCCTCATACTTTCTCTCCTCTCTTTCCAGTTTAACCTCTCTTTCTCAGTCTCACAATGCATCAATTTGTCTCTATAGGCCTCTAAACCCTCGAATCACAATGATCTCTCCACCAACATTTCAGCCACCCTTACCACATCTAGTACCACCACTTACTAGGCATCACTCTTAGAGGAATCTTTTGTATACCTCAAACCAACAACCATATTCTTGGTGTGAACTGCTTCACAATCGGTGATTTATTCACACGCTCGAGAAAACCCGCTCTGATACCACTTAACGAGGGAGAAAACCTGAGACACAAAAAACACTCATAGAATAGAGAATAATATTTTATTCAATAATATGGAATTATTTCATGCAGAGGATCTCAAATCCTTGAGCTTTGTGATACATGCCAATTATAGAAATTATAGAAAATTACCCCAAGTTCCCCTTTCGCAGCATGCAAACTCTTTTCCCCAAAAAGCTACCAAAAATTACAAAAATCCCCCCATAAATAGCCCCTTTTCTATTTGGAGCCAAAAACAACATTCGAGTTATGAGTTTGGCGGTTTGGCACCAAGAATTAAAATTTGAAATTCAAAAATTAAAACACCATTCGAAAATCAACACATTTTGAAGGTGTACCAACTTTCGGGAGCCATAACTTTTGATTGAGGACTCTGTTTTTTGAACCATTTGAACCGTTGGAAAGGTCTCAGAGTCAAGAACGTGGTCAAAATCGCTATGGTGATTTCGACAAGTTTTTGGGCTGTTTCAGGGCCGTTTAATGCCTTAAACCTAATCTAAAAGGTTTTCAGGTGCTTTTCTGAGAGACTGAAACTGCAATATCTTTCAAACTGGGAATACTCTCGGCTTGATTCTTTCACCAATATTTTTATTTTTCCGTTTTGAATCCTCCCATATAATTTTTGTTCCAAAACACCTTCAAATTCCAAAAGCTGCTAAAAATAACAGCAAATTCCAAAAGTTGCTAAAAATAACAGTTCACCAAAAAAAGTAGAAAAAGAAAACTGAATGTGGGAATTTACATAATGGCGAAAAGGGTATCCAGAAATGCAAAGACATCTACAAAAAGCTAACCAAAGGAAATATAAATGCAATGCATGTTTTTGGGTGATGCAAGATTGCCTTTACACCACTGGATGCTCTTGCATCAATATTCCACATCAAAGCCACTAGATTTTATCCATATGGATTTGTATGGAGCAATGAGGAAAAAGAGTCTACAAGGTTATACATATTTTATGATGCTCATTGATGACTACACTAGGATGACTTGGATTACCTTTCTAAAAGAAAAATTAGAAGTCATTGAGAAGTTTAAAGTGGTACAGTAACACCAATCTATTTTATTTGGATTTGATCAAATTTGTTTGGTGATAGGTTGTATTAGGGGTTTTAGGTCTTGTGGTGTGTCAATAAGGTCTAAATTGATCATTAGTATGTACTAGGAGTTCAACTTTTTTAAGATATGCAATGTTGTCAAGACGATGCTAAAAAATGCAAGAATTTGTAATGGAGGGTCTTAGGTAGAATTTGGTGTCTTGAGTCTTAGATTTTGTGGGATAAAGTATTATTGGACCATTATTATGGTAATGAGTCATTTTAATGGTCATTAGGAGATTTAGGGGTTTAGTTTCCAAAAATTGACAAAATTATCAAATGTTGACAAGGAAAAAAATGTAAAAGTGCAATTTTGAGGAAGCCCAACGGTTAGTTGGGATTTGAAAGGTAGTTGGTCAGTTTGGAGGGTAGTTTGAGTGAGAATATATTTAAATATGTTCACTCCATCTATGTAAGAGGTTTTTGAATAATTTGTGAAGGAGAATCGATAAAGGAAGCCCTTATTTTGCTTTAATTTTTGTGTTTTTACAGTGAGTTTTGCTTTACCAGTCACTTGTACGATTCCATACTGTAGCATAACTTGATAAAATTTAGTGGATTCATTGGAGGGTAGAGCTAACTGTAATCTATATTTGGTTTGAGTGTTTGAAATTATTTTTGAAGCATTTTGTACCTATTTTGCTATGACTGCCCGAGCATACCCTGTTCAAGGGTTTTGAGGCTTTAATCATGTAATAAATCCAATTCCACCTTTTTAACTCTCTATTTATAAGTGGAATGGGATAAATATATTAGGTTTAGGATATTAGGGTAAGTGGTTAGGTTTGTGTGCAAGTTCAAGGGGAAGGTTATGAGGACTATCCTAAAGAAAATTATTGAATTAAGCATGAAAATGATGGGTGTGTGAGTGAGCTTGATGAATTATTGTGAGTAGAGGATAAGAGATGGTTTTGTGAGTGTGGGAAGACATATTATAGAGTGTTGGAGGTAGTAGTAGGTTTTTATGAGGTTGGGAACAATAAGTTTCAGTAAACCCTACCCCAAATAAGTGGAAAATGAGGGTTTTCTAGAACAGTGGCTAGATGAGGGTTGGTGTTTCTAAAATCTAATGAAAAGGGTCTTTTGTCACCTATTATTAAGGTTTGAGAGG
>VDFB02144916.1:0-11361 GCA_007258455.2 Sequoia sempervirens
CATTGCAGCCTCAATGGGAGCAAGAGAAGCAGTTTGGCTTCGTAAATTGCTTGTGGGACTCTTTGGTGAACCCTTGAATCCTACAATTATTCATTGTGATAATCAGAGTTGCATCAAACTCTCTGTAAATCCTGTCTTTCATGATAGATCGAAGCACGGTAGAGATCCCTATCATTATGTAAGAGATATGGTGGAAAGAAAGTAGTGGGTTGGAGTATATTAGTCCTGAGCCGTCAAGTACTTGAGACATTCTCACCAAGCCTCTCTCACAGAATCAAGGTGGAGACGCCGAGGAAGAAACTTGGTATGGTTGAAATGTAATTTGTTATTTATGTTTGAAATACAAATTGTTTATAAATTGTACTAATATATATAAAGATTTTTAATGTGTAAACTCTTTTGTCATGTGTGTGACTCCATGACTTTATGGGCCTACTCCCCCTGTGTGCATTATTGAAAGGTGACGATCTTTCTAATAATGAACACTTGTAATTGACATTGTAAAGTGACGACTCTACAATGATTAAACTATCATGATTGATATCATGTGACTTGATATTAATGGACATGTCATGATAGTATCTCTTATTGATATCATGGGACTTGATATCATTTGTAGATCATTATGATCCTTAAGCGATAATCATGGTGGATATTTATATCCATGGATATGCCATGAATTATGGTAGACATCATGTGACTTGATGTCAATGCACATACCATAATAATAAAGATATGATATGAAGAATGTCATGTGACTTGACAATATTGAGAAATCATACCATGTCTTAGATATCACGTGTTAAGGTGATACCTCTAGTTATTTGATTTGAAATATCTTCCCTAGCTAAGAGGGAGTGTTAATGAATGATAGCGTCGGTCAGATATGAAGGACGATTGCTGCAAGCACCATCGTCATTCATACCTGATTCGTATTTATCCTCATTTTGAAATATTTCTGGAAATAATATCTAACGAATTTATGAGTATAAAATCCGAATTATATTTGATGTTATATTCTAATCGGAATTTATATTCTTATTCGCCATCTAGTATATATGTGTTATACTAACGAATCTTTAACTGTGTGTTTTAACCCGCGCTCTAAAGAACACGTCCCATGAGTGGACGTGTCTCCACTTGTGGAGACACGTCCTCTCATGAGACGTGTCTCTTAGAGGCAGGGTTTCCTCACATACTTATGGCGAATCATTCCATGATATGCAGATATAGAAATCAATTAATGTTCTGCAATCAGCACATTTGTATTACAATATAAAATTCTGGAAATCGCTTTTCTGTACTTGAAATTCTGTATAGTTCTCCTTCTCTCAGTTATATAAGTTTGCCTTAGGTTCCTAGGTCTGATAGGATTTGATTACATTTACAGTTGTGAATCCACCGCTTACCAAAGTGAAGTGAAAAGCCATCATCAACTGGAGTCTCTTGGATAATGTCTTAAATTTGGTGTGAAGCTTTCTTCTGCTGCCATATTAAACTTAAAAAAAATATAACTTGTTGATATACAGGTAGTCCAACTGTAGCTGGAATGAATGATACATAGATAATTATTCTGCAACTTAATCTATGGTTGATAGGGGAGCAAAGCATGGGCTAGGATGCAATTTGCAACCTCTGGCCATCAGTCTGCAGATGAAATAAAGTGGAGTAGTGCAACTGACAGCCAACCATCTCCAAAAATGAGCACAATAAGTGGCTCAAGAAGCATGAATCACAATCCTCAATGATAGGTAGTAGCAGTATAAATTGCTCCAATGTTTGAAGGAAACTGTGCAGAATACCACTAAACAGGCATATGCCAACAAATTTGTACTCATATTGACAAAGAATATTGACCAGACCACCAATGGAATCCATTCCATGGATTCCAAAGATTGTGAAGTTATTGATAATGGCTGATAAAAACAAAAAAATTGATTGGAAGGCTTTAACTGCAGTGGCACTGGCAAATGTAATCCTCAATCTACTTCTGCATATAAGGTAAATAAAAGTAACTCGGAAAAATGGTACAAAATCTTTTGTTCAGCTAAATGTCCACTACAAGAAGTGGAGTAATACACCTATGGCACAAGTTGGTGAGAACTAGGAGCTACTCAAAGTTGAGTGTCCTTGATAATACAACAACACATCACTAAGTTCAACAAAATTCAAGCATATAATAAATTCATTTGAGTTTATATGGCACTAGAACTGGTCTACAAGCGTCAATCTTGAGAAACAGATAGCAGTTCTTCACATTAATTTTGTTGTAGACAATAATTAGTGACTAAATGCCACTCACTATGTTCTTCAGCACTACAATAGCAAGATGGCCACAAAGGAAAGTAGAGTTGTATCTTGTCTTTTTTGAGAAAGTGCTTAATTTTGCACTTTATCTGATTGCTCACAATAGATATTGGCACAAGCAATTATCTGCAGCTCATTCTATAATATGCTATAATCTGAAAGAACACCCTGAATCTCACATGTTGTAGAAATCCTCCAGCACCTCTAAGGATAGAATGAGCAACAATCTCAGGATCCTGAGTGGTAGTAGATTAAAACTGGTAGTTTTACTTGTTTCCAACCCAATTGATGCCTGTAGATCAGAGTAGCATCAAGGGCAACTGGCAATGGAAATGCATGTATGCAATGAAAAATGAGAACCAAAGGAAATAAACCACATGAGAAAGAAGCTTTTAATAAAAACTGAAAAATATCAGGAACAAGGTAATACCAAACGGCAAACAACAGTAGCAAACTGAGTGAGACCCACCCAAAAGCCCATGATTAGGTAGCAAGACTGAGGGTGCTTGCAAGAGAGGTTTCTGAGTTACTGTCCCACAGTAGACTGAGAGATGAGGGAAGCAAAGAGTGCTCAAGTAAAAAACTGGACCAGTACAAACAGTAAAACCAAACCCTGCAGTATAAGCCACGGAATCTACAAATGGACACAAGGATATGAGCAATAATTGTGCAGTAACTGTCCTACCCTACTAACGGATGTCCTAAGCAGAGAAGGGTAAGGGTCACAACCGGCTCTATTTCAACTAATATGACCTCACAAATGAACAAAAACAAGAAGAAAATACGCATGAACAGAAGAGAAAGATAAAAAGTTACTCCCAAAACTGATGTTTCACTCTTCGGTAACATAGCATTATAGATTTACAAGGATAAGGAGAAGTGAAGGCTTGTGAGAAATATGGCTTGAAATTTGCCTCGGCTAGTCTAGTTCAAACACAGTTAGAAGGTCTTAAGTGAATTGATCCAAGTAATAGGTTGATTAACAATGAATCTGAGATATTTGCAATGAATTGAATGGCTTCAGTAATTACAATGCAAGTAACCTCAGATAAAATACAGAAAAAACATGTGCTATAATGATCTTGCATAGAGCAGCCATAGTGTTAAAAATGTAGATAGAATATTTTAGACAACATCTCATAAGTGAGTATAATGGATGGTTTGCATGAACGGAGTATTATAACAAAAGAGGCTATGTTCTAGGACATTTTTACTAAAGAAGATCTGGAACAACAACAAGAAAATCCATCTAACAACCCTAGGATAGGAATACATCAGATTGATGATCTATGATTTGAAATAAAGTGTCTAAAAATTTATATCCATGGATTATCTCCTAACATAAGTAAAATAATAATAAAGTCATGATAATAGCAAGTCTGAGCATTATTAAGGGATATGTTGCACTGGAGTATAGGCATTGTAAACTTTTAATATTTGACAAGAATTATAATTCTCTTACAGAAGAGGTACGTGCCTTACAATGTACCATAATCAAGCCAGACTAGCACCATTCCAATTCCAAAGAGAATTTTGAAGGATTTCTGAAATGCAGTTTTTGATGTAAATTTTGGGCAGAATTGCAAGAATGATGACAGATGGAACAACTTTATCAAACTGTCGTTGAATAAGGAAAATAGCAGTTTTTGTGGATCAAATCTATCCCAAAACTGCTAAAATTAAATGGCATTGGTGCCATCAAAAAGACAACTTCAAGAGCTTCCCAAAAGGTAGTTATAATGGAAATTCCGAACAATGTTGAGTGAGCTACGACTTATGCAAATCAAAATTCAAGAACTGTCATTTCATATATTCAATGATACTCAAAATATCATAAAAAGAATCATCCTATGTTCAAGGGGGGGATGAATTTTGTTTTATATTTAATGGCTTGAATGTTCACTGCACAGTGCTTAGAGTGGCAATCCTGTCTCACCTAAGTAATGAATATGCATTTGTTATGTCAATTTTAGGATATTTGTATGTCACCTGTAAAACCCAAAAAAAATAGGTTTACTCTCTCTTTAAGACTACTTTAAAAATCACCAAGAAGAGGCACAGAGGTTTTAGACTGCCGCATGGGTCTGCATGCTAGTTGCGGACAAAGCCGCTGTGGTCATGGCTTGGGAAGGCCATGGGTGGGCAGGAGAAAGTGTGAGAAATTTGTTTACCCTGTCTTTTTTATTTCCATTGTCTGCAGGTCATGGTTTTTGGGCCTGCATGTGCCCTATCTCATTTTTTCTCGGCTTTTTTCCTCCTTTCTCTGGTTTTTAGTGGTGGCAACCAGGATGGAAGCCATTGGGGTTCCGGGGGGGGCCCAAATTGTCTCTTTTAAAGATGCTCTACAAGGAGATTCAACTTCTTCCTCTGGACATGCAAATGCAGTCATTTTTTGTTACATGCATAGTAGGAATCCAAAACGAAGCAGCATTTGAGGTTTTGTCCGAGACCTAATGGTCGTCTCGATAAAAGCAAAGATCGACCTGATGTGGTGATCAATCCAGAAGCTATAGCAGATGAAGTCCTCTATATGGCTGAACATGCATTAATTTGCAAATTTATGGATCTCCATATTTCCATGCCTTTTTTGGAGACCTAGATTATAAGGAACTGGAACCTTTAAGGCGACATGGAAATCATTTTAGCTACAAATGGATACTTCTTTGTGGTATTTTCTCGAATGGAAGATCATAACTTAGTGTTTTAAGGGGCCCCTATTTTCATAATTAGGCGGGTTTATTTATCAAACCCTAGCATGTAAGGTTTGATCCAATGGAAGAACTCCCATCCAAGATACCTGTTTGGATCCACCTCCCTAGGCTTCCAATGGAGTTATAGAGACAAAACATTTTTGTAGTCCATAGAGCTGCCATTGGGAAACCTTTAGTACCTTCTCGCTATATGCTTGATGGAAAGATTGCAACTTTTACCCTGCTATGTGTTGAGATCAATCTAAATATTCCACTTCCGGAATCTGTAGAAATAAGGGTTAGAAGCATGAATTGGATCCAGCAAGTGGATTATGAAGCACTACCCTTTGCCATGCATGTCATTAATATGGTCATCTAAAAAGAGATTGTTTGAAATTGGGGCCTAAAATTCCTCAGCCTTCTCCTAATAGAGGGCAACTAGTTTAAAGGTGAAAGAAAAGACCCTAGTTCAAGTTGATGGGCCAAATGCAAATAGGTTTATTCCTGTGAAGCCTCATCCAAAAGAGATGTCCTTGAATTGTCAACATACAGAACCCTCTAAAGGATTTTCTTAGTTTCTAGCAACAGATTTGATGTTCTTGAAAGCTTTGTGGACATCAGTACTATGGAACATGATAACCCCATGATTGGTCCAAATTTGCAGGTGCCAAACTCAGGCTTTTTGCAAATCCTTCTAATTCAATTCCTCCTTTAGATATACAAATGCCAATGATGAAAGGAAAAACTCCTCTTTCTAGTCACATGGAAAAGGAGATTGGGCATCAAGAAGTACAGGGAATAAATGTATTCTATCCCCTTGAATCTAAATCAAATGGAATCAATTGCAATCAATGACATATCAGACAACATGCATGATCTAGGGACAAAGGAGAAAGGGAAAAAAAAGCACCTCTCCTATTAGGTCTTCAACAAAAAAGCATTAAGAAAGGGGGCACTAACAAGGGGTCAAAAGCAGGAAGGAAAAAGGACCAAGAAAAAGTAAAGTTAAAACATTGGACACTCATTTCTCTTATCCCCTTAAAAGATTGTTATCTCTTGGAATGCTAGGGGTTTGAGTAGCATCCCTTAACAAAAGGCTGCTCGTGACCTTATCTGTGAACATAGGCCAGATGTTGTTTTCATTCAAGAAACAAAGCTATCAATAGAAGACATGGCAAGTATTTCTTATAGGATTTGGAAAGGTGGTCACTACCTATGTATCGGAACCCTAGGTAATGATGGCGGTGTGGCTTGTTTATGGGACCCTCATAACATCACCCCTTCCAAATGCATAGGAAGCAAAATTTCAAATTTTTGTGGTAGTCCCTTGTTTTGATTCAAATGAAACTATTCTACTTACAAATGTGTATGTGCCTAAGGAGTTCCCAAGTAAGGTTTTACTTTGGGCCCATGTTAGATTTATTCATTCTCTAGTGCCTTCTCTCCCTTGGATTTTAGCTGGAGATTTCAATGCAATAGCTAATCTAGATGAGAAAAAAGGAGGCATTAATCATCTTGGACCATCTTCTACTCTATTGAGAGATAATATTTCCTTTCTTAACTTGGTGGATGTGGTGCCAAGAAATGGTACCTTCACCTAGATCAACAAAAGATGTGGAGATGACTCAATTTCAATAAGATTGGATAGATTCCTAGTCTTTGACCAATGGATTGGTAATAGATGGGCTTCATTTTCAAAAAATTTGGGTTGGATGGGATTTGATCATTGGCCAATCAAATTCTCTTCTTCAGTCTTTTCCATTCTAAGGCATCCTCCTTTCACGTTCCAACTCATGTGGCTTAGGGATTAAGATTTGTTCAACCTCATGAAGAATTGGTGGGTTGAAGGGAAGCCTGCTTTTGGGACAGCTATGTATTATTCTTTAAGAGGCTTCAATTTGTTAAATACAAGCTTAAGAAGTGAAATAAATGCTCCTTCGGAAATGTTTTCAACCAAAATCTCATCTTCAAAAGGAGCTTGAGAGACTAACTTTCCAGATTAAAGAAGATGGCATGAAATGAGGAGCTTTTAATCTACTTTTCGCGAAGAATTAGCTAAATGGGAGCTTCAAAAAGAAATATTTTGGAAACAAAAATCTAGGATAGATTGGCTTCAGGAAGGTGACATGAATGCTTCTTTTTCCATAATTTTGTGAAAGATTGAAGGAGTGGGAATGTTATTGCTTCCCTCATCTCAACATAGGGCAAACATCCATCTTCTTTCCAAGATATATCCAAGGAGGCTATTAGGCACTTTTCCTCTTTGTTCATTGAGCATGATCCTTGGGCCTTTGAAGAGGAGAGACTCATTCTTGATTGCATCCCTCCTTTGGTCTCTGAAGAACATGAATAAGTCACTTTTGGCTACCATCTCTATGGAAGAGCTTGAGAACGTTGTGTTCCAAATGAAGAAACGTAAGGCTCCTTCACTTGATGGGTTCCCTTTAGAGTTCTTTCTAGTTTTTTGGGAGATTCTTAAGTTTGATTTGCTAGAGGTGTTTAGTGAATCGCAACAAATTAAGCAAATGCTCAAATCCATCAACTCTACTCTCCTAGCCATTATTCCATAGAAAGAGGGAGCCCCTTCAACGGACTTCTTTCGCCCTATATCTCTCTGCAATGTTACTTATAAGATAATCAATAAAATCAATGCAAAATGTCATGTCCCAGAAATTGTAACACCAAATATGAAACATTGAATAACAAAATCCAATAAATATCAAAATACAGATATAAGTAATTACAATTAAAATATTATTATAATTATAGTTATCAAGATAATATTATAATTATAAATATAAAATTGATAATACAAGATGAATATTGAATATCATTGTAATTACACTAATTATAATACATAAATACTAAAATAAATAACAAATCAAATATTAAAATGTATATAAGAAACTAATATAAAAATAATATATTATTTATATAATCTGAAATATCATCATAATAATAATCACCAGTGATAATATTATAATTGTAAATGTTATTATTAAAAACATTATAACTATGTTATTAGAATGATAAGAATCAAACCAATTAAGGCAACAATTCCTATCCTAAACAGAGCTAAAGCAGCAGTCATAATAAATAAGCGATCCCTAATGAAGAGTCATGTCTTTGGAGACTTGATCATATATATATAAGACAAGTAATCCCAACGAGAGGGGTTGCATAAAATGGAATGTGAATAAGGAAAAGAAAGCATCTATTGATGGTAAAAAGGAATAGATTCTGAAAGAAGAATCATTTAAAAATTTTAAAAAAAAGGATATTTTTTAAAATCTGATCATCAAAAGATACAGCAGATCGTGGCTGGTGAAGAGGGAGAAATATCTGCAGAGCAATCAGCAGTTAGTATAGTAAGCATTTTATAAATTTTAAATAATAGGTAAGTAATTTCATAATCTTAAAACAGCAGTGATAAATACCCTAATATATTTAGAAAATGATATTTGTTACATATATAATAAATTTAAATGATGGATAAATATATTAAGAATTTAAATGATAGCTAATAATTGATAAATATAAACATATATATTGTGATTCATAAATATATCATAGATGATTGACAAATACAATGTATACATACATACATACATACATATATATATGTTTTAAGAGATATATACATGCAAAGTAATTATTGTAAATTGGACTCAATAAGGAATAATGATTTATATATATATATATATATATATATATATATTATTTACAATTGTCTAATAATGATGGTTGCAGCAATTATTGAGCCTTATAAGTAATTATGATTTCTTATGTAAATGAATAGATTGTATATATATATATGATTAATCAAGGGTAAGGTTGAAGGGAGCAAGTTAGGAGGATGCTATTTACGGGCCTCCCATGCTAAGCACGCCTCCAAGGGTGGAATTGTCTTGGTCGGACATTCCTACCACTTGGGGCCAAGGGGTGGGTTGTCTTGGTCGGACGCTCGTGCTCTTGGGCTTAGATGGGTTTAGTAGTTTACAAGCACCCCTTTCAAGGCATTCCTATCAATCCAAACTATGATTGATTGTTAGGATGGATCCAAGGAGTATCAATCATAAGGAGGATGGATCAGACAACATGGATAGGAAAAGCAAGTACAAGTGTATCCACTAAGCACACCACTCCGAGGGTGGTATTGTCTTGGTTCGTACGTTCCTGCTGCTCGGGACCAAGGGGTGGGTTGTCTTGGTCGGACACTCGTGCTCTTAGGCTTAAATGGATAGCTTCGGGCAGACTTATCTAGCTTCTCATCCAAGTCCTATTATGATTAAAACTTCCACTATGCATTATGGATATTGGTAATCTTGGAATAGTTATGTATTGTAAATTGATAAGATATTTATATATGTTTGATCATATGAATTATATTCCAATGTTATCTAACATGATTGCAGGACCTAAAGTCGAGATTTATCTTGTTTAAAGCATTTAAGTGGTAAGTTATAACATCAAATTTGTGAATCTAGAGCAAGATTTAGGGTTATCCCAAAAGGGGGACATTACACAAAAATAAGTGTCTGGTTCCTCTAATTTCTCTTGAGCAAGGAGGATTTGTGAAAGGTTGTCAAATTTATAGCACATTGTGGTAGCAGCTTAAGTCATTCATTCTATGACCTCATCTAAGGAGAAGGCCATGTTTGTTAAGCCTGACATTTCTAAGGCCTATGACAAGGTCAACTGGTCTTTTCTTCATAAAATTTTAATTGTTTTGGGTTTTTCTCAAACTGGATAGATTGTGTTCGGTAAAAAACATTCTTATATTAACAAAAATCAAAAAGATACAATATATAGATAATACAGACACTAAAGTCATTTAATGAGATGACCTACTCTACCTACCAGATATTGTAGAGACAATATATGAACTTAACTAAACTAAAATAACACATTGACCATTAATAACAAGAGAATAATATATTATTCTAACACCCTCCCTTAATGGTCAATCCGTCAACAACACCAAGTTGCCCCCTAAATTTTACAAACTTATCCGGGTTCAGAGACTTGGTGAGAATATCTGCAGTTTGATCCACTGTCGGAACATACTGCAGCTGAACTGATCCGTCTTCTACCAGCTTGCAGATGAAATGACAATGAAGCTCAACATGCTTGGTACGTTCATGGAAGACCGGATTTTTGGCTAGTTTGAGCACCCCTTGATTATCAGTGTACAAGGGAGAAGGTCTTGCTTGTGACATGTGCATGTCAGAAAGCATCCTACAAAGCCAAACTACCTCACATGTTGCTTTAACGGTTCCTCGATACTCTGCTTCAGTCGAGGAAAGAGCCACTGCCTGTTGCTTCTTGCTGGTCCATGTTACAGCACCTGTACCCAAACTGAATACATACCCAGAAGTAGATTCTATGTCATCCACTGAACCTGCCCAATCTGAGTCTGTGTAACCAATCAGCTTTGGATCCTTGCATCTGCCATAGAGAATGCCATAATCTGAAATGCCCTTAACATATCTCAGCACTCACTTCGCTGCAATCCAATGATCAGCTTTTGGAGCTGTCATGAAGCGAGAAATGTAGCTCATATTACACAGGTAATTGGTAAAATATTCGATGTATTAACAGTGAGCAATGTGCTCAATCAATAATTTACAAGATGTACATGGATAAGATCGAACACGATCTTATCTCAAGAAAAAGCAGGAAGTTTCTAAAAGAAACTTCAGATAAGATCTTGGACAACAGAGACGATCTTATCTAAATATTTTACAATATTTTACATAGTTGAGCATTACTAAATAAATAAAGAATATTATTTTAATACCCTCCCTTAATGCTCAATCTATCAACTACACCAAGATGCCCCCTGAATTTTACAAACTTATCTGGACTGAGCGACTTGGTGAGAATGTCTGCTGACTGATCCTCTGTCGGAACATACAGCAACTGAACTGATCCGTCTTCAGCCAGCTTCCGAATGAAATGACAATGAGTTTCCACATGCTTGGTTCTCTCATGGAAGACCGGATTCTTGGCAAGTTTGAGAACTCCCTGATTATCACAGAACAAGGGAGTCGGACCTACTTGAGATATTTACATATCCGCAAGCATCTGGCGAAGCCAAACTGCCTCACATGTTGCTTTTACTGCTCCCCGATACTCTGCTTCTGTCGAGGAGAGAGCCACTGCCTAACTTTGCTTCTTATAGTCCCGTGCACGAGGATCAAAGCGGGCACATACCCGATGTTGATTTCACACGTATATTGAGACCTACCCAATCTGAGTCTGTGAAACCACTGAGTCTAGGATTGTGACTCTGAGTGTACAAGAATCCATACAGAAGTGCCCTTCACATAACACAGCACACACTTCGTTGCTACCCAATGAT
>VDFB02144917.1:0-12009 GCA_007258455.2 Sequoia sempervirens
AAATTTCCAAAACACTCTCAGCAAATTATTTGTCGAAGCTCCAAAATTGAAACAAATAAGCCCAATGTGAATCTTGAAGTAGACCCATCGAAGGAATTGGGTTTTCATCCAATCTTCCAAACCTTTCCAAGGGTTTCCATCCTCAGAAAATTAGCTGAACCTGTAATTCAAGCTTTTGCAATAATGCATAGAGAAATATGAACTCAACAAATGGATTATCAAATTCTTTCCTTATTCCTCCTTTTAAAGGCTCAGCTAAGACTTCTAGAAGAATCCAATTGTAACCACCTCCAGCTTCTAGAAGAGCACTTTATTAAATAAAGTGACATGACAACATTTAATAAAAGTGACTCATAATTATTTTATTACTTTTATCTGTCACTTTAATTAAATTAATTAAATAAAGTTATCTTTTTGATATTTATTTAAAATAGACAACTTTAAAATAATTAATTTAATTATTATTCCATTATAACTCCATTATTTAGCTTATGGGAATAAAATAAGCTAAATATTAATACCTGCCATGACTCAGGGAAAATGGGGACATTACACTTGCATATCAATATAATCATTATTTCATAAAAAAGGTCTTTTGGAACACAAAAAGGGTTATTTTATTAAAAATTGAATTTAAAAATATATCTTCTCAAAAATTTGGCTGAAAAAGTATAAAAGGAGATTTAGAGAGCTCATTTGGCTATCCAAATTATTTTATTTCCTCTTGTGAAACCCTTGTGGCTTTATGGGATTGAACCTAGTTCATCTCAACCTTCTTGAGGACGAAAACCAAGAAGATTAGCCACGATGGTGAAAGATCCTCCTTGATTAATACTATGTGATTCATTCAAAGTCACAGTTTGTACAGGAAAGGTTTGGTGGTAGATTTACTCATAATTTGCACTTGGCAGAACATATGGAATGGCCACTTGTTATGAAAGTTTTCTTGGGGAGCAATTGTGTTGGCAAAATCCATGATTTGGATGGTTGAGCTTGACCACTCATGTTCTTGCATGTTTGATGCCTTGTGAGAGGACATTGGAGGTGGAAAGGGTTGAGACAGCTGATAGGGCAGATTTTACTACATATGGGAGGTCGCAGAAGTCATAAAGGATGGTACATGGCATTTAGGTGGCGAACCAATCCATTTTTTCAAGACTATAGTGAAAGGTGAGATCAGGACGCTATCATTAGTGCAGTCTACAACCTAATTTTTGAGTTTTACCAGCTACAGATTATATTTGTGAAGCTACAGCAGTTGAACATTGTTGTTTGGAGAGGACTGAATAGGTAGATATACTCATAGTCTCATTTACAACACTCTTATCTCAAGCTACAGCAGCATATATTTGTGTGACAGCGGTATAATATCACTATGGGTCATTTTGTTTGGTATTGTAACACTAGTGTTGTAATCAGAACTTTGTAACAGCAAGCATAAATTGATGATCAATATAATGCTGGAGATTGAGGTTAGATTGTCAGTATCTATTAGATTCCTTTGTGCATGTATATGTTTGACAAAATGCTAATTTATTTCCTTTGGTAATATTATGCAAACCTGGCTTCAATACATATCTATATGCATGTTTAACTTTCTGAAAATAAAACACATTGAAATACATTGATACCAACAAAAGGCAATGTGTTTGACAAAATGCTTACATCATAGAAGATAGGAAACTTTGCGGATGGTAAAAAAAAATTACTTTCAATTTGGGGGTGGTCATTACATGTAGTCTATAATTGAGATTTCTAAGATCTCACAAGTATGCAAAACGCATTGAGCTAAGTGGAATTTTATTAAGTGCTGAAGAAAGAATGAAAAGTAATGAAGAAAGCTTAGACCAAACATTTTCCTCTAAAGCAAGCATAAGAGGAAAAAGAAACACATTTTTTAGGAATCAAAATAAAAATGAATACAAAGGTGAATCCAGTAATTTTAGAGGAAGAGGTAATAATTTCAAAGGAAGAAGTAGCAACTTCAAGGTACTGGAAGAGGAAGAGATAGAAACAATGGGGGAGACTATGATAAAAAGAATGTCTAATGCTTTCATTGCAACAAGTTTAGACACTATGAATCAGAATGTTGGAGTAAACACGGTGAAACAGAAAAAAGAAATGCTCATAGTATTGTTGAAAATAAACAAAACTTGTTTATGTCTTGCTTTAATGCAAATGCTAGTGAAAATAATGTATGGTATATTGATTCTAGATGTTCTTCACATATGACATCTAATGAGCATTTATTTGTCAATTTGGATGAAAAACATCAAAGTACGGTTGTACTAGGAGATAATCAATCTCATGGAAGCAAAGGCAAAGGTACAATTGCAGTTACAACAGAATATGGTGAAGTTAAACATATTAATGAAACACTATTGGTTCCGGCACTAAAAAAGAATTTGTTGTCTGTTGGACAAATGCTAGAACAAAATTATCAAGTGACTTTTGATAAGAATGAGTGCATAATAAGAGACAAGTTAAAAAGGAATGTAGTTGTTGCAAGAGCAAGGATGACAGGTGATAGGATGTTTCCTCTTCATTTCACTCATCGAAACCAAGCATTAAGGTCTAGTGAAATGAATGAAAGTAAAATTTGGCACCAAAGATACGGTCACCTCAGCTTTAGTGGGTTAATTTTACTAAAGAGATTTAAAATGGTTGAGGGTCTACCTTTCATTGAAAATACAAAAGAAGTGTGTGAAGAATGTGTTGTCGGAAAACAACATAGAGTTAGCTTTCCAATTGGTAAATCCAGTAGAGCTAAGCATCATCTTGAGATAATCCATACGGATTTGTGTGGTCCTATGGAAACACCTTCTTTGAATAAATCTAAGTATTTTCTAAACTTCATTGATGATTACTCAAGAAAAACTTGGGTATATTGTTTGGTTTCAAAATCAGAAGTGTTTGAAAAATTTGTAGAATTCAAGAAGTTGGTTGAAAAACAAAGTGGTAAATACATCAAAGTGATAAGGTCAAACAATGGAGGTGAGTACAAATCAAATCAGTTTCTAGATTTTTGCAAAAATCATGGAATCAAGAGAGAGTTCACTACTTCCTACACTCCACAACAAAATGGAGTTGCTGAAAGGAAGAATAGAACCATTGTTGAAATGGCAAGGAGTATGATGAAAGAGAAGAATTTAGATAAAAGTTATTGGGCAGAAGCAATATGCACAATAGTGTATCTTCTAAATAGAAGTCCTACAAAAGCAGTTAAAGGAATGACTCTTGAACAAGCATGGTTTGGGGTAAAACCAAGTGTTGATCACTTGAGCGTATTTGGTTGTGTTGCTTATGCACACATACCAAAAGAAAAAAGGTCTAAGTTAGATGATAAAGGCCTAAAATGTATTTTTATTGGGTATGGATTAGAAAATAAAGCATATAGATTGTATGACCCAATAGGAAAGAAGCTTGTTATAAGTAGAGATGTGGTATTCAATGAAGCAGCAGAATATAGCAAGGAAAATGAAACAAAGGGAAAAGAGATAATGATTGATGAAGTTGAAGAAGGAGAAGAAGAAGAAAATGAACCTGAGTCTTCTAGTACAGGAGCAAGAAGGTATCAAAAATATCAAAGAAGGACAGAAAAGAATCATCCATCAACTCTTATGTTAGATTCAAATTTTGAGAAAATGACAACAAGATCACAAGCAAAAGTGAATTATGCTTTGATGACTCAAATCATGGAAAGTAATGAACCACAAACATTTGAACAAGCTCAAGAAAAAGAAGAATGGGTTGAAGCAATGCATAGTGAGATAGAAACAATTGAAAGCAATGACACATGGGATTTGGTTCAGGTACCTCCTGGTAAGGAAATTGTTGGTACAAGATGGGTGTATAAAACTAAATATAAATCTGATGGAAGCATTGATAAGCATAAGGCTAGATTGGTAGCCAAAGGATACACTCAACAGGAAGGTATTGATTACACTGAAACATTTGCACCTGTAGCACGCATGGATACTATCAAATTGGTTTTGGCTTTGGCAGCTCAGCAGAGTTGGATAGTTTATCAAATGGATGTAAAGAGTGCTTTTTTGAATGGATATATTGATGAGGAAGTGTATGTTTCTCAACCTAGAGGTTTTGAAATACCCTCTAAAGAGCATTATGTTTATAGATTAAAGAAAGCCTTGTATGGTCTTAAGCAAGCACCAATAGCATGGTATTCAAGGATAGACTCATACCTACAAAAGAAAGGTTTCTTAAGAAATCAATCAGATCCAAATCTTTATATTAGGAGCTCAGATAAGGATATTTTTATCTTAGTTCTCTATGTTGATGATCTTATCTACACCGGGAACAATTCAACTTTATTTGCAGAGTTTAGAGCAGCTATGGTTGCTGAATTTGAGATGACAGATTTGGGACAAATGCACTATTTTCTTCGTATAGAAGTATGGAAAAACAAAGATGAAATATTCATGTCTCAGAAAAAATATGCTCAAATATCCTACAAAAATTAAATGGGGATTTGCAAACCAATTGCAACAATTCATTGAATGTAATGTCCCTGCAATTCAAATTTCTGTCTCTAGAATTCAATTTTGTAGATTTGGTTTAGGTTTCTTCTTCAAAGGAATGTTCTATCTAATGAAATAACTCGATTGGAATCACATTCTCCATATTAACAACATATCTGTTAGCATTAATATCTAGATATCCAAATATAATCAAAATAATAAATGCAATTAGGCAGACATATGAGGAGTGCCATGGGTGGATCCGCCCTGAAGCCCTCATGCCAATCTCAAGAGGTTGTTCATCACAATCCTTCTTGCCTAGTGGCTTAGTACCTGCATACTCCACTCATGGCAACACCTCGGAAGACACTCGTCCTATTAAGAGAGAAGAACCATAGAGTTCAAGTGGCCTAAGGCCTACCACCTCCTCTTGCCCAATCCTGTATCTCGGGCCTAAGGGGCAGAGACCTAGGTGGGACCCCCATCTTTCTATAACCCAATCCCCAGTCAAGGGCCTAAGGGGCTGCAAGGCCCAATCCCTTGTCTAGGGCCTAAGGGGCTGAAAGTGGGGTTTTTAGGCAATCCACTTCACCCATGTTTCGCCCATCCTAATAGGTTTACAAGCACATAGCAAACAATATTTACACAATCAGAGATATTTGCATTCATCCAAGATTTATTTCAGGCCTATAATCAAATATATCTTCAGTTATGAATGGTTCTTAATGGCTTTAGTGCTGCATTCGCTGCTTCACTTTGGTCTTAATTATGTTTATTTGTACTGTTTTAATAAGCCCGTTTCTTTCCTTTGTCTTATGTGATGGTGCTGTAGGCTAATATACTTATTATTATACAAATTTGTAATATATTTATTATTATTTTATGTATACATGTTTTCTATAATATATATTTACTTTTATATAAGTTTTGTATATATAATTATTATTATATTATAATATTTATATTTATACTTTTTATCTTTATCTTGTTATTCATTTTACTTATTCATTTGTATTTCAATGCTTTTATGTTTTAGTGTATTTTTGACGTTTCTTTATTTGTATTTTAGTATTTCGTATAATCATTAAAATAAATTACCCATGTATTTACAATCTTTGATGTATATCAATATTTAAATATTTATATTTTGGTAATTACAATATTATTTTTAGTATTTATAATTATAAGATTGACTTTGATAACTATAATCATAGTAATATTAAATAGTTGATGTTTTTAATGTGTATCTTGTTTATCTTGTTTCCGATGTTTTATATCTCAATTCTACTCGGGACGACATTGTATTGGACTTAAGTTGTCTAGCTTAGATGTGTCAAATCTAGTGGACCCCACTTTATATAGACAATTGATTGGAAGTTTGATCTACTTAACTACTACTCAACTAGATATCACATATGCAGTAACCTTGGTATCTAGGTTCATGTCAAAGCCTAAGAAAACACATTGGAGTGCAGCTAAGAGGATTCTTAGATATGTCAAAGGGACATTGAGTTAAGGTCCCAAATTTTAGCATTTAGAGGATAGCGAGTTGGTTGGCTATATAGATTCAAATTGGGCAGGCTCCACAAATGACCAAAAGTCTACTTCTAGTCATGCTTTTAGTTTTGGTTCAACAATATTCTCTTGGAAGTCCAAAAAACAACCAATAGTCTCACTTTCTACAACAGAGGTCGAGTATAAAGTTGCAACATCAATAGCTTGCCAAACTGTGTGTTTGAGAAGACTACTAGAGGATTTACACCAAATACAAAATGGATCTACCTTGTTTTATTTTGACAACAAGAGTGCTATACAAATGACAAAGAATCCAATGTTTCATAGAAGGACCAAACATATTGAGATTCAACACCACTATATCAGAGAATTTGTTTAAAAGGGATTGATTGAGATTGTGTACTATAGTACAGAAGATTAGATAGCAAATATTTTCACGAAGTCTCTAGCTCCTGAAAGGATCCAGAAACTCAAATATCTACTTCATGTTCTTCCCAATGGTCATTATGAGGGAGAATGACAACAATAATGCCCATTGGGGCAGTCTTTGTTGACTTTGCTGTTTGTTATAAATAATGTTGTTGTGTGTGATAAATATTGCAGTTGAGTTATTGGTGAATATGGTTGTGTGCCATAATGTCACCTCTCTTTTGAATCTCTATTTAATAGATATCCCGCCTGTCATTTCATTAAGGCAATTTGGGGGTTTTGCATATTGGTTTGTTGTGTGATCAGCAGATCACCATTCTTAATTTATCTGCCTTCAATTGGTGCTGAATTTTGCAAGTTTAATTCAGATTTGGGCTTGTAAATGTTTATCAAATCTTACTAGAACTGGATCCTAGAAGACCTATGGAAATTCTAAGACTTAAATTCTGTGTTATAATACTAAGTCAGATTTTGTGCTTCTGTATTTGAATGTGCTGAATGCAGAACATTAATTGATTTTGATGTCTGCAAATACAGGAAAGAGGTCTCATTTATATGAGGGAGACACGCCTCAAGGAGAGACATGTCTCATGAGAGGACGTGTCCCTTGAGTGCGCGGGCTCCCTTAACAACCGAAACAGTTCAGTGTTATTCTTAGACTAATATGATAGCATTTAACAAACAACAATCATATGAAATGAATTCCAATTTGAAGAATTTCGAACATCATCTGAAATCCGTATAACTCATTTGATGGTTTTTCAAGGTTAAGAACAGTTTGGTTAAATATAAATGATGATGATGCATGAATGCAATCATCATTTATATCTGACTGAAGCTATCTTAAAACAACACTCCCTCTTAGCTAGGGAAGATATTCCAAATCAAATAAGTGGAGATATCACCTTCACACGTGATATCGAAGATATGATATGTTTTTTCAAGATTGTCAAGTCACATGACATTCTTCATAATCACATCTTCATTATGGTATGTGCACTGACATCAAGTCACATGATGTCTACCATAATAAATCATGGCATATTCACAGATATATATAGTTATCCACCATGATTATCTCTTAAGGATCACAATGATCTCCAAATGACATCAAGTCCCATGATATCCATCAAGGTGTCCAAGAGATACTATCATGACATGTCCACAGATATCAAGTCACATGATATCTATCATGATAGTTCAACTCATCATTGTAGAGTCGTCACTTTACAATGTCACATACAAGTGTTCATTATTAGAAAGATCGTCACCTTTCAATAATGTACACAGGGGGAGCGAGCCCATAAGGTGATGGAGACACACACATGACAAAAGAGTTTACACATTAAACATCTTTAAATATATTAGTACAACTTCTAAACAATTTTGAATTTCAAACATAATATCAAATTACATTTCAATCATACCAAGCTTCTTCCTGAAGTGTTCAACCTTGATTCGGGAGAGAGGTTTGGTGAGAATGTCTGCTGTTTGATCATTTGTACTAATATATTCCAACTGAATCACATTCCTTTCTACCATGTCTCTTACATAATGGTAGGGGATCTCAATGTGCTTAGATCTATCATGGAATACTGGATTTACAGAGAGTTTGATGCAACTTTGATTATCACAATGAATGATGGTAGGATTCAAGGGCTCACTAAAGAGTCCCACAAGCAACTTCCGGAGCCATACTGCTTCTCTTGCTCCCATAGAGGCTGCAATGTATTAAGCTTCTGTCGAGCTTTGAGCTACTGAAGACTGTTTTTTGCAGATCCAAGAGATCATAGTTGATCCCAAACTGAAGCAACATCCTGATGTGCTTTTCCGATCGGTTACACTTCCAGCCCAATCTGAATCAGAATATCCATGTAGATCTAGTTGATTATTTTTGTAAAGAAGACCATATCCAATAGTGCCTTGAAGATATCTTAATATATGTTTCACAGCCATAAGGTGAATTTCCTTTGGCTCACACATGAACTGGCTTAGAGCATTCACTGCATAGCAAATATCAAGTCTGGTGTTAACCAAGTACATCAAAGATCCAATCATTTGTCTATATAGGGTTGAATCTGCACACTTGGATTTTGTTGCTACTTCTTTCAGTTTGTGAAGGTTGGTTTCCATGGGTGTAGACATGGGTCTACAATCCAACATTCCAAATCTCTTCAGAATATCAATAGTATACTTTCCTTGGTTTAGTATGATGCCATCTGGTTTCTGCCAGACTTCCAAACCAAGAAAGTAGTGTAAAATGCCCAAGTCTTTCATGTCAAATTCTGAAGTTAGATCCTTATTTCCTTGAGCAATGAGGTGATCTTCTCCTGTTATCAGCAGGTCATCAACATATAAAATAATTATTAACATATCACTTTTGATTACCTTAAAGTAAAGATTTGGGTCTGCATCATTCTTGGAGAATCCTAGTCCCAAGAGGTAGCTGTCAATTCTTTCATACCAGGCCCTGGGAGCCTGTTTAAGTCCATACAGTGCTTTCTTTAGTCTGCATACATGTGAGTCAGGTTTATGTATCACAAAACCTTCAGGCTGTTCTAGATAGACTTCCTCTTCAATGGTTCCATTTAGGAAGGCAGTTTTTACATCCATTTGGTGGATCTTCCAGCCTTTAGCTGCTGCAATGGCTATCACTGCTCTCACAGATGTGTAACGGGCAACAGGTGCAAATGTTTCTTCATAATCAATGCCTTCCTTCTGTGAAAAACCTCTTGCCACAAAACGTGCCTTATGTTTTTCTATACTGCCATTAGCAACATGTTTGATTTTGAAGAGCCATTTAGAAGAGACAACAGATTTCTCTTTTGGTCTAGGCACTATATCCCATACATCATTTTTTAGAATGGACTGATACTCTTCTGTCATTGCATCCTTCCATACTTGATGTCTGAAGGCTTCTGAAACACTGGTGGGTTCTGAATTTATGATGTCATTCATTAGAGCAACATAGCTTGAGAACCGTTTGGGTCTTTTACTCTCCCTAAACGTTCCTTTGGGTGCTGCATGATTCTCAGCTTCTTTGATCATCTTTCTAGCCCAAAGTGGCCTCTTCTTGCCGTTGTCATTTGTATTCTCATCTGAAGTAGAAAGAAGTTCATTTGGTATTTCCTCAGGATACTCCCTCTGAGTCTCAGGGGTAGGATCCTCGTCTAAGACTCTAGGTGAATAAGTTTCTATCTCACTTGAACTTCTTGCCCTTTTGAATGCAATGTCTTCTTCAAAGATGACATCTCTGCTCAATTCAATTTGTTCCTGCCCGGGTATGAAAATCCTGTAAGCTTTGGAGGTTTCACTATATCCCACAAATACCCCTTTCTTTCCGGAAGGTTCTAGTTTGAATCTCTTCTCTTTGGGCACATGAATATAGACTAGGGCAACCAAAGATCCTAAAGTGACTAATATCAGGTTTTATGCCAGTAAATGCTTCTTCAGGAGTTTTGTTATCTAGATGAGAATGAGGACATCTATTTTGGATGTAGACAGCAGTTCTAGAGGCTTCTGCCCAAAATGAGGTTTCAATGTTCTGGTCAAGCAACATTGCTTTTGCAGCTTCTACAATGGTTCTATTTTTTCTTTCAGCAACCCCATTTTGTTGAGGGTTGTAGGCTACTGTAAACTCCCTCTTAATCCCAACATTCATGCAAAATTCCTTAAAGATTTCAGAGGTATATTCTTTCCCATTGTCTGTCCTTAAGATTTTTATTTTCTTCCCAGAGAAGTTTTCAGTAAGAGCTTTGAACTCCTTGAACCTTTTAAGGATTTCTATTGACTCTTTACACTTAAGAAAGTAAATCCAGGTCTTCCTAGAGAAGTCATCTATAAATATGACATAGTATAGGAAGCCTGCCTTGGAGGGTACAGACATGGGTCCACATAAATCAGAGTGAACCAATTCTAATACATTTTGGGTTTTGCTCAAGCTATTGTGAAAGGATCCCTTTGTATTCTTTCCTAGGGCACAACCTTTACAAGTTCCTTCATGAGTTGGTTTTAACTTAGGTAATCCTGTTACAAGTTTTTCTACGGAAGGTAGGGCACGGAAATGAAGGTGTCCTAATCTTCTATGCCAAATTTCATTTGAATCAGAAGTATCAAGAGTAAGGGCTTGCTTGACTTCAGTGCATAGTTTATAAAGATAACCTTGTCTTACACCTATGGTTAGAGCTTTCTTTATAGTTGAGTTCTTAGGCCATGCCAGAACTTTCCCATCCATAAATGTAACCCTATATCCATTGTCTTCAAGAGAAGAGATGGATATTAGATTCCTCTTTATTCCAGGTACGAATAAAACTCCAGTGAGTTGAAGGGAGAGACCAGACTTCAATGTGATGGAGCAAGTTCCAACCCCTTTTACTTGATGTGCAAAATCATCCCCAATTGTTACTTCTTCATCAGTCTCTTCAGTCATAGTGTCTAAGTGTTCTCTAAACCCTGTGATGTGCCTCGAAGAACCACTATCAATTACCCAGTTGTTGATATTGTTAGATACTTGACTTGATAAGGCTGAATAGAATACAAAATTCTCAGAATCATGTCTGAATTTGACTTTCCTACTTTAGCAAATGATGCTTGAGGATTTGATCTGTCAGGGCACTTCATTGCATAGTGCCCATATTGATCACATCTAAAACATTGTACTTGAGAGATGTCTTTCCTCTTCTTGAATGATCCTTTTCCATGGGAATTTCTCTTTCTCTTAAATGATCCCTTCCCGTAAGAGTTTTTCTTACCCCTTTTATTAGATGATGTGTTGAGCACTTGAATGTCCTCATCTATGGGTTTTTGTTTGTTTTCTTTTGTTGAGAGTCTTGTTTCCTCTTGAAGGCAGTCTGTTCTTAGCCTATCAAACTTGGGGAGTTCAGATCTCACACTTATTCCTTGAACAAATGGCTCCCATGAGTTTGGTAGGCCTCCTAGTGCAATTAGTGTTAACTCATTGCTATCAATTTGATATCCAATTGTAGATAATTGATCCCTTAGATCAATGATCCTCATGAAGTATGCATTAATGGTTTCTCCTTTGTTTATTTGGACATTGTTGATTTGCCTCTTTAATGCAAGAGTCCTACAGGTGTTGTTTATCTCATAGGTGCTCTCAAGGGATTTGAACATTAGATATGCAGTTTCATGTTTTGCTAGAATAGGTACAATGTGGTCCCTAACTGCATCTACTAAGATTTTCATGGCCTTTTCATTATTCTCCATCCATTGAGTTTTCTCAGGATCATCCACTGGTTCCCCCTTGTTTTCTTTCACAAATGAGTCTAACTTATTTTCTTTGAGAATCATCATGATTCTGAATTTCCATGAGGTGAAGTTGTTTGCTCCCTCAAGACGATCTTCAAATCTGATCATACTTGACATTATGAAGAATGTGATGTGAATTCGATTTTTTTCAAAAATACGAATTTTCCTAAGTAATCTGATATCTAGATTTGATTTGGATTCACTCAACTTGGCTCTGATACCATGTAAATGTTTATCAAATCTTATCAGAACTGGATCCTAAAAGACCTATGGAAATTCTAAGACTTAAATTCTGTGTAATAATACTAAGTCAGATTTT